>VVHJ01031430.1:27175-45035 GCA_015107715.1 Tylochromis polylepis
GGGGGGGGGCGGGGTGTGGGGGGGGGGGGGGGGGAGTCACAAAGCACATCGGTGGCTGCCATCAAATCATGCTAATAATAATAATTTAAAAAGTTTTAAAGAAACACTGCAAAAAGGATCAGACAATAAAATCAACTGAGTGAAGGCGTTAAATATGAAAATATACACTGGGCACGGCTGCATTGTGCTCCAGCTTCAGTACCGCCACAAGACCTGATCAGATGACAGGAAGTCAGAACTCAGTTGCCAGATGAAGTTCAACCGGTAATGCACCCCATAATTTTTGTAACCTCATGGGGATGCTGCTACTGCAGCCAGGTTGAACAGACAGGTGTACAACTGCCAGTTTTTACAGTCATTTTAATGATATATCAGTACATAAATGGTACAGACTGTGGCGACATCACTGTTTTCGTGGAACTCAACCAATGCACAGTTACTTTTGTAATGACCGTATTTTAACTCAAACCATAATCTCTAAAACTAACCATGTGATTAAACCTAACCAGCAAATGGGAAAATAAACCACGAAGCTACACAATGCCATCGTCTCCTAGCACTTAAACACGGCTACTCACGTATTGCAGACATGATACATCTTTTAGTGGCTGGCTATCATTGCTGCACTGGGTGTATCAATTCGCCAAAACCCCCCCAAAAAACAAAACGTAAGTGACCAGGCAGTATTTGACAAAGTGCTCTTTCCTGATATTGAAGGGTCTTTTCCTTACAGTATAAAGTGTGCTGAGTTGACTGTTTTTGTGAAGTGGCACTAATAAACTGAGTTATTCTCCAGGAATACACCTATATAGGCGGGAAACTTGGTGAACAATGGAGCAGAAATAGAAGGAGCTTTGGGCCACAGTTGCCCTTGTGTGTGTGTGTGTGTGTGTGTGTGTGCAAAAGCAGAAGACACTAAAGAATGTAGACTCTGGCTGAAATGATGGCGAGAGCGCCCCTACTGGTAGTGGATAATGTTCACATGCTCGAACACTGACTGGCCTTCATGGAGACCCTGATTCTACTCAGAAATCTGGAAGCAGAGATGCACTTGAGCATGGCTAAACTGTTTTTTTGGAGGAGTGACAAGCAGCAGGGTGCCCCGTTGGGAAGCCGTGTTAAGCTGTCCTGCTTTCTGAACCTCCCCCTCCCCACAGAAACTCTGAGAAGCAGCTGTTAAAGTAAACCCCCTCACTTGTCTGAATGCTGCTGCAGGTTTTCTATCTTTGTCGTGTTTGTGCCACAGTCTGCAGATTCAGACTGACTTTATTATGTTTAGTCTCATGTCCACACAGAGGCATCCAGAGGGTTGCTGTAATTATGGAGGCTTTCACTCAATTTGTTCCCATGACACGCTGACGTCTGATGCCTTTATTCCCCCAGAAGCCTGTGGCTGAACACTTTTTCACTCTGCATAGTAGGCCTGAGAGTTTTTGTTGTTTTTCGTGTGTAATTTGTATTTTAATTTGTTTATGTGCGCTCATGTCGCGACCCTTTTCTGACCCCGCTTCTGTGGGGTCAGCAGCTGGGGGGAAAATTCACACTTCGAGTCCTTCAGAGCTTGAGAAACTGCAAGCATGGAGGTGTCGACTTGGAAACGCGCTTCACTTCTCAGACAGCCCAGAAATCAAATGATGACGACTCTTCTTTTTATTTGTTGTATTTAAGCAGATTTGTAAAACACTACATATGGACAGATTTTGCTACTGTCTTTTAAGCACTTTGTAAATGTTTAACTTTACAAAAAATGATATTATGTTATATATTATTATTGTCTAAAAGGTAATTTTACTCCAGTAAAAACTGCATTTCTGATGACATAACATTTTGGAAATGCAGTTTGCACTTTATTTGAAAATATACACCAATAAAACATCCAATTAAAAAATACTGTCATCAGCTATGAAAGCCATTAATGCAGAGCTCTTCTCTACTTCACTGTAATATTATGTCTCGCTGACAAGTGTTTCAGACTATAAGTCACACTTTACCACATATTCTGTACACTTCAAGTACTTTATCTATCTCACATCCATGGCCAGAAATCACTAGTTAGCCTAACAAGCATGTCTTTGGGCTGTTGAAGGTAGCTGGCATAGCTGGAGGAAACCCACGCAGGTACAGAGAGAATATGCAACCTCCACAGAGAAAGGCTGGAAGCAATGAGGATATTCATACCAGGAAATTGCTTGGTGTGACACAACAGTGCTACCCACTGCACCATCCAGTTTGCTAAAAAGATCCCTTAAGTATACTTATTTTCATGCACACTCATCAGTATGGTTAACATGGACCTATAGTGCTTATTTCCATTTCCAAATTGTAATTCCTAGATTAATTCCTAGTATATTTGCGTGATTCCCAGTTCAGAATGATCCCTGTTTATCTTATACTGCACTTTGGTTCATCCTCTGTCTGAAATGATCCACTTTAGCTTATCCCACTTTAAGATCTCCCTTACTTTAAGCCAGCTGTTTCCTGATTTCAGTTCTTTCTGTTATTGTTTGGACATTGGCTGCTTTATCACTCATCTTCAGTTCAGACTTTGTACCTGGCCATTTTCAGAGGAATTATTTTTTTGTTACACTGCTTAACTCTGACCTATGACTCATTCAATCGTGTTAAGTCAGGGAATGAAGTAGCGTTATGTCTAAACACAATGGACAACTTAGCAAATAATCAATATTTAATTCTTTATCTTTAGGCACTTTTGGTACTAGCAACCTGTCACGGGTTGACAGGCTGATTCAGTTGATGCAACTACTGTTTGCAGAAACCTCATCAGAAATGTCACCAGTGAAAGGGTTGCTGTCAAGAAGCCGCTCTTCAGGAAGGGTGACATCGGCAACAAAAGGCTGAGGTATAGGTCTCAGGTATGAAAAACGACAGCATCTGATGCAATGGCGTCGTTTTTCAGCGTGACAGTGATCCCAAACACACTGTCAAATCAGTAAAAGCATACACGGGCAGAAAAAACACACAGCGGAGCACAATCAGTCAGTCAACATTACTGTAGTAGTGTGAGATCATCTTAAAGAAGTGAACAAAAGGCCACCAACATCCAAAGAAGAGCTTTGAATGTCCTTCAAGAACTCTGTAGAACTATCACTGCAGGCCACTTAAAGGAATCACAAGAAAGGCTGCCTGAGAGAGTTTAGGGTTTATTTAGAGTTTATGTGTCATTATGCAGAAATCTGTTTTACATTTAAAATGACATTTTATTAAATAAATTTGTAATATGAGTTAGGGATTGATCGTTAAATCTTAATATTTTGAGGAATTTGCTAGATATGAATAACTTTGTCCTTTTCATAATGGTTCTTGTCAGTACACTTTGAATGTGTCATGTACTTTTGTTGCACTGGATATTTGGGCAAAATGGGCCCAGAAACCTGCAGGTTCATCCATCTTTGCTAAGCTGCTTTGTTTTAGTTTTACATCACAGATGTGTTCAGGACTGCAGGAGGTGGTATGTCGGGGGTCAGTGGGGTCCCAAAGCAAACATTTTCCGAGAGGATCCTGAGCAGGCCAGTCTGTCCATCTTTGAGCTGTGACCTCTAAGTGGTCCAAATGTGCACCTGTGGTTGTTTACCTGAGGAGGTGTGAAATGCTCACCAAAGAGGTCACGACCTTCAGAAGCCCTAGCAAGCTGAGTAGACTTCAGTCACCTGTCACCGTTTAACATGCACACGCGCACACACACGCACACACACACATGCACACACACGTCAGCTGCTTAATTAGTGAAGCGTGACGGGAAACTGCACATGTGCACATGTTTTCAAACAGGCTGTATTATGCCTAACTGGAAAAAAAAGGATGTTATCTTCCAAATATATAGATCCATTTTCATTACCAAAACACACAAGAAATAACAGTAGCATAAATAATGCTATACAACAGAATTAATAAAACCAATATGAGTAAAATAAAATGAAATGAAATGGAAATAAAATAAATAATAATAAAAACAAATAATTGTTTTTTGAAAAGTTACTTGATGAACACAGTTAAATAAAAATATGAACATAGTAAAATCAATGATTAAAAAAAAAAAAAAATGGAACAGCATTAATACATGCATACAGTAAAATAAATTAATGACTATAACATTCGTCAGACTCCACTGCCAGTAGTTCTCCTTGACTGGAAAATTCTGCCTGCTCTTTTTACTAATTATCTGACACGGACAAAAATACAAACAATTTTCTAAGTTGTGGGTCATACGGAGGCGAATCTAATGTTGTTGATACTGTTTAGCTCAGCTTACTTGCATTGACTCAAACTACACTGAGCCAAATGACTGTTTTGGAGTAAACCTAGGCCTCTGGGGGCATGAGTGTCTGGAAATCAACCCTCCTGGCAGTTCAGACATTTTGGGTGGGCCTCTGTGGGAAACAAAGCTCTGACTTAGAGCCAAACTCCAGCCAGGATTTATAATTTTTGTTTATGAGGATGACAGTAATTAGTGCAGCTTTACCTGCAGCTCAGCTCCTCCCACTGCTCTACATTTACCTCAACCCCAATATTAAGATGCCACACACAAATTTACAAAGTGCTTAAAAGACAGAAGCAAAATCTGTCCACCAATTAAAAGCAAAATACATATGTGGTGTTTTATAAATTTGCATATATATATATACCAACCAGCTGATCTAGCTGAGCAAGCTGTCCATACCTGAGGCCTTGGAAACTGCCAAGCAGTGCCAAGATTGAAGAGGTACACCAGAGAGATAGGCAGGAGAATAAACCAGATGTTTTCCACTGAACCATCCAAGGTGTACTCTCAATACTATGAGAACAGCAGTCCCACCACAGCAACCTCCCTAGACAGGGTCCGGTAACAATCACAGTGACAGACATCCAAAAAAGGATCTCCTTCAGTATGAAGAGTTGAACAGCACCAGGCTGTGACATGATTCACACCTACTGGCTGAAGAAGCTGACTGCTCTCCATGAGCATCTGGCTGCACAGATGAACCAGCTGCTAACAGTCCTGGTCCCCATGGATCCCCAGAAGGGTCCCAAGACCGACCAATAACCTACCTCAGTACCACATGGAAGCTCCTCTCAGGTATCATAGTGGCTAAGACGAACAGGCATATGGCATAAATGGCATACCTACACTATACAAGATCCGACTATAGATACCAACTAGGGAATGGAGCAATCGTCAGCCACCTCCTCTACGTGGATGACTTCAAGCTGTATGCCAGGAGTAAACAAGACATTGATTCGCTGATCCACATCACTAGGATCTAAAGCAATGACATCGGAATGTCATTTGGACTGGAGAAGTGTGGTAACACTAATCGAATGGTAACAAAGAGAAGGAAGGTAGTCAGAACTGAAGGGAATTGCACTACCAGCAGGCACCATTGCAGACATCGAGGACAGCTAGAAGCCCCTGGGAATCCCACAGGCACATAACAGCAGGATGCAAGATGCTAGCAAGCAGGGCATACATGGAACACCATAATCAAGTGGTCAGCGTAGTATACAGGAGCATCTGTGCTGAGTATGGCCTGGAAGTCCTGAGGTCAAAATGGGACATGCCCCCTAGGGTGGTTGAGAATGACCAAGCTAAGATCCTGTGGGACCTCCAGATACAGACCGACAAACTGGTGATGGCTAACCAAGCAGACATGGTAGTGGGAGACAAGCAGAGGAAGAAAGCCGTAATGATAGATCTAGCTATACCAAGTGGTAGCAACATTAGGGAGGAGGAACACGAGAAGCTCGAGAAATACCAAGGGCTGAGAGAAGAACTTGAGAAGATGTAGAGGGTGAAGGCCACAGTCGTTCCAGTGGTAATTGGAGCACTCGGTGCAGTGACCCCCCCCCCCCGAGCTAGACGAGTGCCTCCAGCAGATCCTGGAACAACATCTGAGATCTCTGTCCAGAAGAGCGCAGTCCTAGGAACAACAAAGATACTGCAGTATATATTCCCCTCTCGCCGCTGCTGGTGGCTTAGCTTGGGCCCTCTACTAGAGGCCTGGGAACTTGAGGGTCCTGTGCAGTATCTTTGCCGTTCCTAGGACTGCGGCAGGCACTTCAAACTTGGTTTTACTTTTTAGACCTTGGAGGTGTGTCTATTATTTATATAGTCTTGGGTGGAAACAAATTGCTAGCTAGATTTTGTGTAGGACAGTCTCAATAGTAATTAGAAGAAGAAAAAAAAACGTGTGACTTTCAGTTGATAGGAAGTTTATCCAATTTAAATTTGATGCTTTGATGCTATCTGAGAACGGTAGTCAAAGACAAAAACTGGAGGAAAAAGACAAAAAGCACTAAATATGATGTAAAAGTATCTTATTTGTACAATTTCTGCTGAAAGCCTGGCCTCCCATCTCAGCTACAACAAGCCGCACGTTTACAGTTTTCTTGCCTGCAGCCACGGAGGCGCACAGCAGCGGCAGCAGCATCCTCCGCTCTGGGCTTGGTTGGTCTGATGGTGCCTCTCCTCTGTGTCTGGCGTCAGACTGGTCTGACATTTGGATCCAGGCTATTTAAAGCGGGCCGACTCTGGTCTGAGTCAGGGCTCAGTTTCGACGTATTTGCCGCATGTGTGTGTGTTTGCGTGTTTGTTTGCGTCTGTCGGGCAGCAGGGCGAAGCCTGAAGTCTGCTGTGGGAGTTTTCTGACTTTACAGTAGAGTATGTGTGTGTGTGCTTGAGTGTGTCTTCACTCTGCAGACTGATGAAGCCACTATGAGTCACACCAACGCTGGCTGTGCGTATTTTGTACATCTATCTTTGTGAGGACTGATATAAGTTGTAAACCTAAGGAAGAGATTTTTGGAAAGTAAGGTTTGACCTTTGAAGGATTGATTGAGGGTTTAGATCTGGTTTTAGGGTTCATGTTAGATTCAGGTTTAGGTTTAATGGACCTATGTGTGCGTATGTCATACAGGGCCCTCACAAAGACGGAAGCACACGTGTGTGTGTTAAAAGGTGTGGGCTCAGATTCCTGCAGCTCTTGTTTGTTGTGGAACATAATTCTGGATGAGCTGCTCTGTGTTGCACGCTATGTGCACATTTTCCTCTTCCCACTGTCGAGACACGCCTCATCACGCTTTCACAACATGTTGTCTGTGTGTGTGATACTATGCATATGTGTCTGTTATGAGTAGTGAGACACCTAGCTGACTCTGCAGCAGTTTAGCATGTTAAAGAGTTTGGAATTAACATATTAGCGACATCTCCTCCCTGTGATGTCATACAGTTCCAAGAATAAATCTGTCCTCTTACTCACTAGATATTTCTAAGTATTATCAGCAATGATGACAGTGATTCCCACACAGGTAAGAGCTGAGGCATGTTTTTGGTGGGGCGTACTTTTTTCTTATTTTGCCTTTCAAGTAATGTAAAAGCTACATAACTGAATTCTCTGAAAGCGAGGCAGTGGTGGGGCGCAGCCAAAGGAAAAATAAACCCAATCTGGGGGGTGAATCGAGATTAAAATGTATAAATAGGGAGAGAAAATGTTGAGGAGCCAATGTTTTTTTCTTCTTTCAAGATAAAAAAAGAGAAAAATAATCTGGTAGAAAATCTATTTCAGGAACTGAGGTTTCATTCTGTGGAAGCAGGATCTGTGGTTTCACTGTTGGGGTAGGGGGTCTGCCGCTGTGATGGGCCGTGGTTGGAGCCCCTCCCTCTGAAATGGGAGCAGTGTGCAGGGAAGGGTCTGCGGTAAGCATGATTTGTCATTTTTGGGGGGCTTTCAGGATGCAGTTCAGAGAGCTGCTTTTAGTTTGTTTGGGGGGTCAGCAAGGTGATGGGTGTGCTGGGATGGGTGTGGACTCCTGTGGTGGTGGTCAGGATACCATTTTAGTCTATTTCTAAACTAAAATCCAACCAACGAAAAGAACAGAAACAGAGGAGATGGGTATGTGGTGCAGTGGAGGATGGGCATGGGGGCCTTTTGTCAACCAAAGATTTGCTGTTTGATATAGGAGCAGGTCAGTGACTATAGCTCCTGAAGCAAGCAGCATCTGCATCTTCTACCTGTAACTAAGTGCAAATAACAGAAGTAGGCAGAAATCCTGAGTTGAGTTCAGGTAAATTTACATGTGCACTTTATAGTAAATAGTGAGAAAAGTCACAAATATATCTGCAGACTGCACACATACAGACCTGCTTTGAGATATTTTGGGAAGTAACGCATTAAACAGTAACATGTTACTGTAATCACATTAGATTTTTCAGTAATGCAGGAATGTAACACTTTGTATCACAGTTACAATTTTGTTGTACTTGCATTACAGAGGCTCTTCAGTTAGTCACACACTATGCAGATATAAAGAAAAAACAAATCTAATGTGTTTTGGTTTTCTTCCCTCTTCCTGTGCATTTGGGTTACAGTCAGCTGATTACAGTTCATGTGCCAGAGTGGAAAAATGATAGATCGGTGCAGCGGTACAGCTTTTCAGTAGCAGAGATACGGACATTGCTTTTATTTTATCGCACTAATGGACAAGAGTTAAAGTGGAAACTTTATCCAAGACAGAAACAGCAGCACTATACTGCTAACACAACTTCGGCTCTTTGCAAGCCTCTGCACAGACAGCATGCTAACGCTAAGCTAACCCAGAGTGATTTGAAAGTGGAGTGCACGCTGACCCCAGCCTAGCAGCCAGTAATAAAGGCAGTGATGAGCAGTTAGGTTTGTTAAGCCTCTGTTTCTACCTGTTCATATTTCTAGAGTAGCATCGCTGTAGCGATCGTTTTGAAGTCTGTGTGCTGGTTTCCATCTTTGCTTTGTATTCTTGACGTTTTCTTCACACCTAACAACTAAAAGATCATACCTGTGTCCTCATTAGCATTGGGATTTTTGTCATTTTACAGATTTCATGTCATTTTACAGGTTATTTGACAGGTGATTTGGGTGGCAGCGCAGTGATTGGGACTGTTTCTTCAATGCAAGAAGGTCCTGAGTTCAACTCCAGCATCTGGAGCCAGGGCCTGTCTGTGTGAAGTTTTCATGTTCTTCACATGTTTGTGTGGGTTCCCTCCGGGTACACTGGCTTCTTCCCACAGTCCAAAGACATTAGCGGGGTTAGGTTAATTTGTGGTTCTAAATTGGTGCAAATGATCATCTGTCTCTCTGTGTTAGCCCTGTCACAGACTGGTGACCTGTCCATGGTGTATTCTGCCTCTCGCCCTATGGTAGCTGGGATGGGCTCCAGCCCCCCTGCAACCCTGATAAGGATAAGTGGAAGAGGATGGATGGATGAGAAAGTAATGTAAGGATGCAAGTAATTTAATGAGTTACATTGATGCTCCTACTTATAACGGTATGAACAAACAGATCAGTTTACTTACAGTAATACAGGTACACACACAAACACACACACTCTCTCTCTTTCTGTCTCTCTCTCACACACACACACACACACACACGCACGCACAAATATAAACACACACACACAGACTGAAATGTCATCAGTGAGGCGTGAAGAGGCGGCAAAGAAAGGTGTTTCGCTTTCTGACCTTTGTCCTGTCTGGACTTCCTGCTGACCCCCACATGACAGGAAGGAGCTGAGGTCAAATAATAGTGCTAGTAAGGAGGAGGTGCCTGGGAGCTTGAGGGTCCTGCGCAGTAGCTTAGCTGCTCCTAGGACTGCGGTCTTCTGGACAGAGATCTTAGATGTTGTTCCTGGCATATGCTGGAGCCACTCGCCTGGCTTGGGATGCAGAGGGTGTGTATATATATATATATATATATATATATATATATATATAAAATGTTGCTACAGATTTAGGATTGTGTGATGTATTTTCTGTTTTTTTTGGGTTTTTTTGTTCTAAATTTTGCCCAACTTTTTTAGTGTTAGAGTCTAAGTGTTACTTTAGCCCTTCCTGAGTGATCCACACTCATTATTGGGTCAAAGAGCTGGAGGAAGTCAGCAGGTAACTTACAAAGACATGTTTTTTATCACTTCAGAGGACTTCTGGAACTTTAACCTACACCAAAATTTAATCTTAACTTAAAACTTTAACACTTGCTCGAAATAATAAAATCACGGCAACAGGTCTTTTGTCCGAAATGGAGGAGTGGCTTTTCCAATCGTGACTCTGTGAACACATTTTTAACTTCTAATTAACTTCAAATTCACTCCCCCGTTAGCATGTTAGGTCAGCACTGCCTATTCTCAAGATTGGTAAATATTTGCAGATGTATTTTTAGCTGACAAACAGAACATGCTGTGTGTGTGTGTGTCTATTTTTAACTTGTCAGCTGGCCTGAGGCCTGTTATTATCTGCAGCAGCTGTTCAAAGTACAAGGATTTATGCGCTTGTTGAACTGAGTACTGATAGAGAACATAGTAACAGCACAATTTAAACCATGAAAATAACAAAGACAATTTCCATGACGTTCGGGTACTTTGGAGACAGCTAGCTGGCTAGCTGGGGTCTCAGCCACACACTGTTCTGCTTACAGTTCAACTCACTGGAGCAGAAAATCCCCATCAGTCCATAACTGTAGAAAAGCTTTCTTGACTTTATTGTAGTTTTCCTTTTTCAGAGCTCATTTTTATAGTAAATTTTATTCAGTTTAAGAAAAAAAATATTGCTACATTTATATTTTTATGTGCTTTAAACAGCATTACCTTATTTGTGAGTTGCTCTTAATTTTTTGATGTAGTGTGTTACATATTTTTGTTTACCATATTTCATCTTTTATTTACAGCACACAGCATTTTGTAATTTTATGCCCTGCCCTAATATCATCTTGCCAGTCAACTGTGAAGCGATTTGAACTGTACTAACCGGCATGAACAGTGCAGTACAAATATATTTTTACCGAACTGTCCTCATTCCTCCTGGAAGTTCATCTTAATTCACCCTACCACTTTCCTGTGTGTATCAAGTAACACTGAAGTGCCAAAAACTCTCTAGTGGCTATTTAAGGCAAGCTCCTAATGTAAGTCAAACCCCAAAGTCAAACTCCCATATTCAAGCGTCAACTTTTACATCAGAAATAAACATTATCAACCTTGTTTTGCTCTCTAGTTTCATGATCAGTGTATTTCTTTTATAACCGACCTTTTTATAATTGCACTGAAGCTTAAAGTTAGCGTTTCTAGGTGTGTGGCTTCTTCTTCTGACACATTCACAGCAGGTGTGGCTTTCTGCTAGAGCTTCACCTCAGCCAACTGGAGTCCCTGAACTGGACCTCTTGACTGTCTTTGTGGTGCTGGTTGCAAAACATTCGTTGCAATTATCTGATAAATAGTAATATAAACTGTGCAGGTTAATTGTACTAAATGACTATCCAGTAAGTCAGCATTCCACTTTTGTTGAGTGAAATTACAGTAAAATATTTGTCTGCTCCTTGGCACTAATAAGAAGGTATGTGTGTCTTTGTGATGCACCCATACAGTCTATGAATCCAGCTAAAACTGGCTTCTAACTAGCTTCTAACCAAGCTAGCCAGTGTTAGCTGCTGCACTCTCCTCTCTGGCCTACAGATGGTAAGTTTGGCTCCAAAAACTAACATAGCAGCAGTCAAACTTCTAATGTTGCAGCTTCGAAGATGACCAGTGTTTCAAATAATGGTGCTAGCATATATATACAAGTAGTCCCTGTGGTTTTTTAACTCTATTCAGGATAAAAACACTTTCATGTCATGCAGTGCCTCACCTGCAGCCAGTCTCAATGTAAACACACGCTCATGTCTCATGACATCAGCAGGGATGGAGGTGTAACATCAGTAAAATGTCACCTAGGGCAGGTGACGATCAAGTTTGTTTGTGCATGTAAAGACCTGTGTCACTTCCAGGTCTTGATCCTATTAAACTTCATAAGGCAACCTCAAGTACCCTGCGGTAGCTTTATGCTTGTACAGAGACACCGTGTATACTGACACAGGCGGAAGTCAGCCAGTTGTAAACAGAAACTCATTCAGATCCAGATCCTGGGAGCCTGTTGCATGCCAGCAGGGTTCATTTCCCAGAAGTTTGCAAGACTGAGCGGCTGCAGATGGAACAGAGTGTCCATATGAAACAGCGAAAGGGAACAGCCATACATGGTCAGCGTGTCTGTCTCTCTGTCTGTGTGTCTGTGTGTGTGTGCATGCACTATTTCAAATATGCAAGAAAGTCCAAACATTAACAGAACATTATGAATCCTTAACATTATGAAACCTGTTTGGAGCCTGCGCAGACAGAAAAGATCAGAAGTCTGCAGGACCCCTGCAGGCTGTAGGATTCCATTACCAGGAAAGGAATGGAATACAGTTCTGTCAGGACCACTTAAGTCATAATTAGACAGTTATTCCATCTGCAGTAATTTATATTTGGTAGTATAGCTTCCTTCTGAGACCTCTCTGCCCTTCCATGTACACACATGTAAAGCCAGAAGGTAGGGAGAGGAGATGCATGACCCCCTCACAGATAAAAGCAAGCATTGTATACAACGGACATGACACTAATTAAGTGGGTTGGGACACAGCTTGCAGAGATGGCAGCAAAGAAACTGTATGAAGGCTGAAGCACTAGACTGTACATAAAAACATGAATTATTCATCGTGACCATATCTAGTGTTATTTTGAAGTGATCATATCTTGACCAGAGCATGTACTGCAAAGTTATCAGTTAACACTGGTAATCTTGGTTGATACGTATTTCACACGATTGTACATGATTGTTTGTAAGTGTGCAGGTACAACAGACACATTTGCTTTTTAGTGCTAGCTGACAGTTTAATAAGTCAAAGTGGTGAATTCCAGCATCCAAAGACATGCTTTAAAAAGGTTGCATCAGGCAGTTAAACATGAGTTTATGTGACGATCATGTGAAGATTGGAAGAAAGGTTATGGCACTTTTTTTTGTTGACTTTATTTTCCAGTCCTAGAGATTGCCGCTTCAGTACATCTCACAGGAAGATCATAATCTCCACCGACAGGTATCACCTGAGCTAACAGCTGATGTATTTTGATGCATTTAGATTAGATGATCTAGCAGGATTGCTAGTTGAACTTAAATATGTGACTTGCCAAAACTAACGCCATATTCAGTTTTACTCTAGTAGCTCTGAGGCAGTGTTTTTCGTGCTTACACTGGTACCGACTATGCAAATGTCCACAAAGGAAACTTCAAGTAGACCAGCAATTACTCTTGCAGTCACACAGACGCCAACATTACTGTCCTGGACAGCAGCTGGCAACGGTGGGCTTTTCTCTGCTCTGGAGGTTTGCTGAAGGGTCACTTTAACCTGCAGACCAGCTGTCAAGAGCCAAACATACCAAAGAGAAGAGTAATTGTTTTATTATGTTAATAAAATCATAGCTGTCTGAATCTGCAAGGCTGCAAAACACTGGTGAACCTATTGCAGAAGCCCTGCACGTAGACAGTATTTTCCAACAATTTTAAGGTGGCAAAAATCTTGGAGTCAGTTTTTGGGTCAAAATGGATGAGCTGATACTATGTCAGTCATCATTTTGTGGTTGTCTCCACTCTGATTTAACACCTGTTTGTTGTTGTTTTTTTTTAAACAACTTGTCATAGAAAAATTTGACTGAAAACATCTTCTACGAGCGTTCGAAGGTAAATGCACAGCCCACTTTAGTGCAACTGTTCTGGAGTTCTTTTTTTAAAAACGTTTCAGTCAATTACATTTTATTTTTGTGAGATAATTCTGATTTTTCTATGACCTTAGGGTGGAAAACAATCGAATAATCCAAAGTGTGTGAGAGCAGAGTAAAACAATGCTGTGAATGTGTAATGTGTACATGATCTCAGCCAGCTTCTATTCATTCTTCTAAAGAAAAATTAAAAGTGATAAGACGATTAAATAATGCCATATTTCAAACTCCAGATCATTGTCTGCACCCTGGCTTTTGACTTTTGTCCCACTTTGTCCTGTGCATTTTTTCCTCTGGCTCATTTGTGCTGCAGCGTCTGGATGATAAAGACATGGAGGAGGAGAGGAAATGTCCACTGTTTTCAGGACAAAACACTATTGTATCAGCGGAGTCGACCTGAGAAAGGCTGTGACAAGAGGCAGTCGGTATTTGTGAAGGCAACAATAAAGGCATGAACAGAGTGAGGAGAGATCAGAGTCAGAGTCTATTCTCACCAAGACAAAGACAGGAAGGCATTAAGACTTGAGACGCTGCTGGGAGAGTTTTGTCTCTCACCAGCTTCCAAGACACACCTGGATTTCACTCAGACGTCAGAAAGTCCCAAAATTGTGATATGAACATTAGTCACCTCAACACTCGCACCTCTTGTAATAACAGTAACGACAGACAAAAAGAGTTAATGCTTTTAATGCCTGCTGCTGTCTTATGTTGGAAACAGCAACTTCAAAGGTGTACTCACACTAGGCACGGTTGCCGTGAACCGGGCCCGAGTACGATTGTCCCCCCTCCCCACTCCCCCTCTGGCATTCGTGGATAGTAATTTTGACTCGTTTGCTGGTCCACAGCCTGTTGCTAAACAGGTCTGTCGCTTTTGTGGCACGAAAATGTTCACGCAATCGTGCTGCTCGTATGAGGAGGTTGGTTTTGGAGCGTCGCAAAAACGTGACGTCACACGTCCTGTTAGCGCTCACACTACAAGTAAACCGTGCCCTGGCACACCTCTTCCAAGCGGGCCAGGGACGGCTAAACGTACCGTGCCCGGGCACGGTTAGGCGCACTCACACTAGTCAAACAAACCGCGCTTTGGTGGTCAAATGCACTCGGGCACGGTTCAAATGGCCTAGTGTGAGTACACCCTTACCTTGGTTTGGCATAGACCGAACCAGAATCAGAGTTATCAAACTGATAAACCATATAATCCACACTGTGTGTACATTTTTAATATATATTTTTAAAATTCTATTGACAACTGTCTTTGTATTCTTTAAGTGATAAATGTACTTGAGATGGATATTTGTCTACACCCTGTGTTATGGCAATAATACAATTATTAGTGATTATTCACATGAGACGTTGACCTTGCACTGATATCAGTTTGACAGTCTTGGACCTCTTTTATTTTGTGTGTCAACAAGCAAAGAATCGGTTTAGAAAGGAGCAAACAACAAACACGTTAACGTGTTAGAGAAAGCACGTTTTCTGTGCATAATTTAGTCCTGGCCTCATCAATAAGAGAAAAAAATAAATGAATTTGCTTATAATGACCTAAAATGAAATGTCAAGAACATATTTATATTGGAGCACACAATGAGGCTCTGTGGCACAGAGGAAGATCAGTCAGGCTCATAGTACTCATTCTGAGTTTAAAGTCACAAGTCTTGCTCGATCAGGTCTGATGTCTGTTCCTGTGGAACCTGATCTGTGTCTGTTTACTCAGCAGGAGAGAACAGGAAGCTGTCAGCAGCCAAAACATTAAAACACTGGATGTCACGACATGCAAGTAGGAGGAGGAGGAGGTAACGGTGGAGTCCCGCCCTCAACCACTGCATGCATCAAGAAGATAATGTAGTTGAAAACATTTTCATATCTAATTGTTTCAACACTTTGTGCTCAATGTTTCCTGGATTGAGAATCTTTAATTAATATTGACTTGACTTGGACTGAAGTTTATTCGGGTCCTCTGTTGGCAGCAGATGGTAGAAAGAGAGAAATGCTGAATTTCTTTTTGCATGTTTACCCTTTTTAGAGATGGGGAGGGGAACGACCATGTGCAGGGATGCTAAGAAATGCAGTCTTAATGTGAGCATAAACAATATGTAGCTCAGCTTGCAGCTCTGCAAGCTGGCCCTGCACACTGATGCAGGCTGGTTCATTAAAAACAGATGATTGGTTGCTAATTGAGCGTCTTCAGCCACCCTTACCCCCACCTCTCCTTGGCTACTGGGCTTCACTGAACCAGCTGCTGCTTGTCTGAGACTCCCAGAGCCTGCAGACAGACCGAGCATAAACAGCAGTGACGCTTCCCAAGAGAACGAAACCAAGCACTAATACCATCACACTATCATCACTGACTATTTATCCCATTTATCAGCAAAGTATTTAACACTCCAGAAATTCATAGCCTTAACCGTGTGTAAAATTCCACATTAAAATGTAACTTTAAAAATCCTGCACACATTCTTATAGCCTTGTTTGTAATTATTTTTCAATACAATGGCTGCAATATAAAAAAATAGCTTAGATTATATATCATTAATATTAAACTACATTATTGTTACATTAAACATATTGCTGAGGGTTAAACTATATTAGTCAAGCAGTTGAGTGGTCATCCAGAGGTCAAGGGTGCTTGGAAGACAGCAACTCACTAATGACAGTGACTTGCTTTCTTGAAAATAGTCATTTCAAAGGCAACAAGTTAACACGCGTTCACATGGTCCCAGTAATTTTGGTTGTGCACCACTGTGTTCCCCACCCAGTGTGACTGTAGCATAAGCTAATCGTTTAGCTAGCAAAGCAGTTGGGGGGGTCACCTTAGCAAGTATTCCCCTTAAGTTACTAAAACGCTGATGACCCTAGTTTAAGATCAAGAATGAGGTTTAATTGGTTAATTAATGTCAAAAACAGAATTTGGTTAACCTGGTTTGTCCAGGTTGTCTAACTTTAAAGAATTTAGATGACAGTTAAAACATTTCAGTTGTTTAACATTAGCTGTTTAATAATTAAATATGTTGAGTTAAACGAGCTTAACCATGTTTTTAAGGATACCTAATGCTTACTTAACATGCAACGTTGATTTTATAGTCTAGATAAAAGCTCAAACAACAGCGGAAGCAGTTTTTTTTTCCCTTGAGCGTTCTGCAAAAACTGAAAAACAAACTATAAAAACAACTGACTGAGCTTAGCCAGCATTAATTTAACAGCCAGAATTATTTGAATCATCTTACCTCTGACGTAAGCTGACGTACGCACCTCACCCTGAGTAACTGTTCCTCAAACAAACCTGATGTTTGTTTCGTTTTGCTTTTTACTGCGCTCGCCTTTTGCTTTTTAAAAATGTTAAGCCAAGTTTATTAGCTTTGACCACATGTGGGAACACTGTGTCTCTGCACAAAGTTCACATCTAATTCAGATGTAACTTAACAACAGTTTATCTGCTCAGAACAGCCAGTGCCTTCACTAAAATACCCGACGTGCCAGGGCGAGTCCTGCAAAATTAAATATTTAAATAATGGAACAACAGAGCAAGAGAAAGAGAAATAAGGATACGGGCAAATATGTGAAGAGCAGACAAATGTCAACGTCTTATCAAGATGTTTTAGAGAGAAACTTCCTAACAGGTGATTAATGATAATTATGTCAGCTTCATTTTAGATCTGAGCCTCACTTACAAAATACAAAACATGCAAGCTCTAATTTGCATTATCATGTCATTTCTTCTGCTCAATCTGACACCGTTCATTATTCAAAAGAAACAGCATACTGTAAAAACTGAACATGGCAAGATGTTTATCATCAGAGGCTGTAAAAAAAGGAAAAGGAAAACTTCCTAAACAAAAATAAATATGAGATGAACATCGCTGGACAAACTAATATATTATCGGAGAAACACAGTGTGGAACCACTGCAACATCATAAATCACATTTTGACGGCACCATGTCACATTATGCAAGCCTAGCAGCAGAGCAGAAGGAAAACAAACAGATAGGATGAACCAGTGGGGGAAAAATTGGTTTGCAATCCAAGCCTATAAGAAGAAATATTTTTCTGACTAATGGGCCACAGGTCACTCAAAGATTTGTCAATTTATTGGAAAAAAAATGTCAAAGAAAAAGGGCGCGAAAATGTAGCATACGCTAAATATGCTATTGATATTATATATATGTGTGTGTGTGTGTGTGTGTGTGTGTGTGTGTGTGTGTGTGTGTGTGTGTGTGTGTGTGTGTGTGTGTGTGTGTGCGTGCGTGCGAGAGAGAGAGAGAGAGAGAGAGA
>VVHJ01031431.1:1579-21755 GCA_015107715.1 Tylochromis polylepis
GAAGGATTTTTTTAAAAAAAAAAAAAAAAAAAAGTTGCTACAGACTTCTTTTTCTTCTTCTAATTAAAATTTTTAAAAAATCTACAAGCTGTTAAATAAATTTTGGTGCAAGTACGCTGAACTTCGATATGTCGGTATATCCAAACAACCACCTTAATATAAATATAAATATAAATATAAATATAGATATAAATAAGTGTCTGGCTTGCTGTCACCCTTGATCTCTTGATTAAGTGATGACATAAGCCTCTGTGCGCCTGAGCTGGCTGTGGGAGGATGTGACCTTGGCACCGTGTGCTCAGTGACTACGCTGCAGCTGATAGCAGTGTGTCAGGGGCTTTGGTATGTTGCTGCAAGACTGTCTCTGCCAAAATGTTATCGGGGCTTGAAAACATTTGCGCTGGATGCCGCCAAAGTGTCTCTTTGCTGGGATAAAATCCTCTCCCGTTATCACACTAGACACTGATAAGAGCTTAGGTTACACTTCACAAAACACTGACATTATCGAATCATGGTCAATCAAACTAACATTGTAGTCCGGGCTGTTTTTCGCCGAGCACTTTTCCCTCTGTACGGTCGTGCGACAGGATTTTTCTCCTTGCAAGATTAGCCTTGATGTGTCCACACCACGTGTCAACACAATCAAAACGCCTTCAGCTGATCTCTGAGACATCTGTGAGAGCTATAGAAGAAAATGAATGCAGTCTCTGAAGCACAGGGCCTCTGAAGTCTCACCCAGGCATCGGGCACACACAGCTGTCTTGTATGCGACCAGGGAAGGGCCAGTCTGTGGTATTTTTATAACTGTGCAGAGAATTCCCACTGAACCTCCTACTTGCCTCTGCAAGCCTGCATCATGATAATCTGCAAATTCAAGTGAAAAAAATATCACCCTGTCTTATGACTGACCTGACTTATTTAGAGCAGCAGCAATGCAGGTCTGACTTTGTGCTTGTAAACAAAACACTAGGCGTTTTGACTATGCAGTAAAATCAGGATTGCAACCGTCATGCTGTTTCTCTTTGTCATTCATACTAATCAAGTGTGAAGCACACGGTTAAACATGTCTGCTTGTACCGAAGGTCCATAAATCACACACGAAGACTTCCCAGATTGCTTCATCAGCTCATTATGACGAGTGTTGGAGCCAGGCTAGCGAGCAGGTATAAAAGTGCAATAAAATAGATGTGCGGAGCTGAAAGCGCTCACCTGAAGCTCAAAGGATTCACAAGCATTTTTCCTGAGCTGTCCTATTGTTTTGCTAACTGCTGCATTCTCTGTGTCGTTTTAGGTTACCCGTGATAATGTAGCACCACCGACTTCAGCAGAAAGAAGTGAGGGGCACAGTGAAATGTAGCCTCACCCGCAGAAAGTGCTTACCAAGGGCAGGGCACACAAGACATAACTCTACTGTGAGCCGTTACGGGCCTACGCTTAGAAGTGGCTAGTTTCACATTTTATTGTGGAGAATAAGATCGTACAGATACAACATCAGCTCGGCCTTACAACGAACCTCAAGGTGAGATTAAGTATCCAGCGAGAGCCTGAGTTGGGGTTTCAACCCCAACTCAGGCTGGAAGTGAAAATGTTGCAGGGAAAACAGGTGGTGCAACTGAAAAGCTCCAGTCTGACAGTCATCTCTCCAACGGTAACCGAAGAATTTGGAGCGACTGCGACACGCATCACTGGGTGATGTGATGAATATATCAGTTCCCCATTCTGATCATTTAACAGCAAACTCCAGTCACCTCGTTCTTTACTTAGAAGGAAACAGCCACCTGACTGTTAATCAGGTCTCTTCTTATTAAAACCCATCATATTTTTCTTAATAAATCAAATCAAAATATACCAGACACTCCTACCAAATAGACTTTTCACAGATGTTGAAGTCTATGTCTGGAAGGTGTCTGTCAGTCTACAGCATAGGCAATGCAGTCCTGTAAATCAAGCATTAGCGTCTAAGGACAAAGGCCAATTTTCTCCTCTGATGCAGCCAGCAGATATCTGGGGCTTCCTGCTCTGTCTGCTTGATTACAACCTTATTTTGATTCTTATGCCGGATGCCCTTCCTGACGCAGGGATTCGTCTCTCCCCCTGATTTCGAACCAGGGATATTTTGCATATTAGGCAAATGTATTAACAAATGCAGGTAAATTTAAAAGCACCAAGCCATCACAGGTGATAGTTTATGGCAAATCAAATCACTCTTTTACCTCCCGTCCTTGCTAGGGAACCAGAGCATGCTCGTGACTGATGAGTACAAATTCAGGTGCCAAACGTCTTAGGCCCTGGCCTCCAGATTCTGCATATGTATATACAGATACCTGTTTATACAGATTAGGACTCCACTAACTCCAGTACAATGTGGCTGGTAAATGCTTTGCTATGCTAAGTGTGTCTGCTTGCCACTTGGTGCCGAGCAGCTAGTGTGCAAGGTGCTTTAACAGCACTTTTCATAAAACAGCTGCCTGACGCTATGTGAGCAGTCAGAACAAGTTGCATACCAGACAGGTGCAGATCCAGGAGGAAACTGCAGATAAAAGTGTGGAAATAATGATTAATGGACTACTTTCAATGCTGTCTTTGTGATTTCTTTCACGTTATCATTTGACACGATATTATTCATTATCGATGAAAGGTGCAGATGGTAGACAAAATTATATCTCAATAAAACATGTGAGAGTTTTTCCAAGCTTTTCGAAGCAACATCAACCATCCAACTCAGCAAGCTGCTTGTAAATCTAAAATACGTCAAAGATAACAATCTCAAAAGTCCTGATGATGAGTCAAACACAGACCAATTTTCCAAAAACAAACAGCTGTCATAAACTGGAACAAACCAGCAGGAAAGTGACAAATGCAAACTGGCATACAACAAAATATGACCTACATCTGTAGCATTTGTGGTTTAGCCATTTTAGAATTGCAGGCTTTTTTGTTTGCTTTGACCATGTATGTAATAACCCAGAGCAAGCTCAAGATCACTATCGTACATGACTGTCAGTAAGCTCACCTTGTACTTTGACTCTTATGAGCTGACTGAGGGATACTAATAGCACCAATCATAGAGTGAGCAGCTGAGCAACAGAGTGTTAAAATCTGTCCCTTTGACTTAGACACCTCATTTTCACTTCTGCAGCGTGGAGCAGCAAGTTCAATGTCGCAAGTATTGTCATAGCGTCTCCAGTTATCCTCCCATGAAGCACAGACATATCCCAACTGTGAAGTATACACAGAGGGGGAAAAAAAAAAATGACACTACTGAAGTCAGTCAGGCAAAAGAAAGCCATCTGCTAGGCTTAAGCTGTGTCATACTCAAAGTCCATGGTCAGGTAAACTGCTGACTGGAGTGTGGAAATAATAAAGAGCAATAATGCCAATATTCAGAATTACAAATTCTTATACTTGATTACATGTAGGTCTAGGAAGTATCATCACCACAGCCCAAAAACCTTCACGTTAAAACACATTTTGAGCCGTTACACCAACATCCTAACTATAAAAAAAAAAAAAAGTGCTCACATTTGATGACATTATCACGGGAATCAAGTCATTTTCTGAACAGACCACCACCGACTCTTGTTCATCCTAAACCCTCACCTATGTCAGCTCCCTACCTAACCTTGATATCCATATATCTGACTTTGAGATGCTCCTCAAATAGCAGCCTATCAGTCAGCATACAACAGCAGCACAAATGCTTATTGCTTCCGTGATTCTTGTACCCACAAGGCTTCTCATTATTACCATGATCTCATCTCACCATTATCAAATTACCATCTGAAGATGTAAGGGTCGTTTTGAACAGTAACAGTAGATATGTTAATGCAATATTGATATGTTAAACCAAAGTCTAGCGTTCACGTAATGCAGTGCAATAAATAACTTCAACGTGTTGCTCTCACATGTTACAGGGTGGATTAAGATTTCATACCCCTTTATAGGACTTTTCTCTGTGTTCCGTAATAAATATCACACTACGGACACATTTAGATAATTATTTAGATCAACCAGTGTAGCTGTCGAGCACCTCAATATTTGAATGAGGGTTATAAAGTGTTTTTTTTGTTGTTGTTGTTTTTTT
Source organism: Tylochromis polylepis (assembly GCA_015107715.1). Classification (NCBI taxonomy): domain Eukaryota; kingdom Metazoa; phylum Chordata; class Actinopteri; order Cichliformes; family Cichlidae; genus Tylochromis; species Tylochromis polylepis. Next base: position 5,664 of record VVHJ01031431.1, read on the forward strand.
TAAATCTCAGTGTGGTGACATTAAACTGTGAGAAATCATAACCACTGCAAAGCACTCAACTCTATAAAGTTGACAAATGTCTAACCAAATCAGTCACCCTGGAAAACCCCACTGGTTTAGCACCATACAACCTCTGTGCTTGTGAAACACACTTACATCACCATCATTTTTTCCCCTTGTTGTGCCTTGGGCCTGTGCATCAACTCCTTCTTGCTGTAAGCTATTAATGTCTTTCAAGCTCCACGCTTTGCATCCACTTTTACATGTTTGTGCTTCTGCACTTTCCAGTATTTAAGGGGGATTTCTCATCAGACAATACTTTTAGCGTGCTAAAGAACTGGACTGACGGTTAATCAAGCTCTTTGAGGATGTCCAGGCTAAATTTTATTCCAACTAGCAGGAATAAATCCTCTCAGTGGCAATTTGACAAGTATTATAAATTACATTACTGCCTACACAAGGAGTGTGATCCTCAAATGTATTTAGAAAGACAACTGTGGATATACTGGGTAGGTGAACCTACCTTTTTTTGCATGGGTGCAACTTGTAATACCTTGTTTTATTTGAATTTTTTTTAAAAGTCCTATTATTTTCATATCTAGTGACCCATCTAATATTCTATAACACAAAAAATGATCGCTTAAAGGCTTTTACCGTTTTGGATGTATCAATGAGTTGACTGAGGAAGGTAATGAAGGGGTATAAATTATTCATGAGTATGAAGGTCAAAGGCCTCGGGTTAAATGTAGGAGAGCAGCTGAAAGCAATATCACGACACTGCTTTGCTTTATGATGTAGGTCACAATAGGTTTGTCACATAAAAAAAACAAAACATTGTTCCTAAATATGAAACCTGAAATATGGCTACTGACCACTGGGAGCCACTTCCTAGGAGCACTCCGTTTATCTGCAGGAAGAATGAGTTTCCATTCTCTGGGGACCAGCTTCCCATTTTCATTTCCACATTTAGACTCCGGTCTGCCTTGAATATTGAAGTAACCGGCCAACTACTCTTTTCAGTGTGCTAAACTAAAATGAAGCTGGCAGCTCCTGACTGGTATCTAGATAGTTCTGATTTCCCCTGAGATTCAGCTGGCCTGGAAATAAGAAAAATACATCCCTTCTAAAACACACACACACACACACACAGATCACATATTTAATTGTCAGGACCCCGTTTGATTTGTTCAGCCATCATCTGGTAGAATAATGAATTCTTCCCAGAGACTGACAAGTGCTGTGAGCCTTCTACTGCAATTTGTGGGTTTACACAATGGCCTAGGAAAACCTGGAAATATACTCACCGAGAAAACTGCATTTTGGAGTCCAAAAGGTATGGGGGTGAGTCTTGCTAAGGCCACAATTTTGAGTCCACTTCCTCCTTCCACCACTCGTATGACGGCACTGAGCTGTTCGTTGTTTCCAACTTTGTTCAGCACCCAGTTAGTCAACAGTCGTTTGCACACCACGTGTGCCACAAAGGTCCCTATTAAAACCCCTACCATAACTAGTCCCATGCCCAGCACGAAGCCGTAGAGGTAGCCAGCAGCCACATTAAGAACAATATATCCCCATCCACATGGAAAAGACACGATAATCAGACCAACTATAAAGAGCATGGCTCCAACAAAGCTGTCCAAACTCTCCACCCAGAGCAGGAGGTCCTTGAGGTATTGGCGTACCAGGGCCACGGAGGAGAAACACACAGCAGTGAGGATGCACGCCAGCAGGGCGCTTTTGAAGCAGAAGGTGGTGATACAGCACGGATGTCTGAACTCTGCACCACCGGTGAAGGTCGCCCCCCCTGCGTCAACGCTGGCCTCGGGAACACCGTCCGACTTCCCCAAGCCACCCCCCCTCTCATCAAAGGCGCTGCATATTAGGATGTCGATTTTGTCACACTCATCCGTGGAGGTCCTCTGCAGCCAGCGGTTCAGCTGGATCTGCGTCTTGCCCACTGCGTGCTTTACAAGCTTGGTGAAAAGCTGCACGGTCGTGGCCCCTGACATTGACATGTCGGTCCTCAAATAGCCTCTGGGGACCAGCAGTGGAGCTCAGATTGACCTGGAAGCAGCTGTTATGTTACAGGTTCCTAGATAACGTCTAAACACAGTCAAAGTCCATGTCAACAGAGACAAGTAATCACAAACTTTGAAGACGATGGCTTTAGCAGGAGTAGTAGTCCATTGCTCTGCTGCTTTTACTGCACTGGCGTAGTAAGGCAAACAGGTAACCTTTTGCCATTACATTAACTGTCCAATTTAACCCGTGTTAGCAGTTTATCTCGGGTACACCAGCTGTGAAGCGTGCCAGCGCAGTGACTTGATGTTGTCAGTTTTGTAGTCGCTGTCTAAAGCACTCGCCATCTTCACAGTTGTTATCACTTCGCTCAGGACAAGATTGAGTCAGTGGCCGGAGGGACACGACCAGGATGCTATCGACATCAACTTTCAGGACTCCCTCAGCATTCACATCCAGCTCTAGCGATAAGTCACCAGCACAAATCACTGCGTGGCTAACTTACTCTCCGCCGTTAGCTAACTAGCTCTCTGCAAGGATAAAGTCCAACGGTGCAATCCCGAGACTAAAACCACCGCCACCGGCCTTTCAGCGCCGCCTCTCCCGAACACCAGAGCGACTCACAAGCTGGATGTGAAAGCCCAGTTTGCTCTTTGTCTCCAGGCTAACTGCTGCTGCTGTTGTTTCACTCGTCGTCCTCTCTCCTGAGTGGATGCTGTCGATGTTGAGGCTATTCATACAGACCACTGTTTGTGTCCCAGAATGCCAAGTAACCTCAGCCCACGTGACCCACCATTTAACTGTTTCAACCAATCAGAAAGCTCTCGCTGTCACCGCGAGATTTTTTTTTAAAACAAGTTGTTTTTGACTGATTGCTTGAACGATTTTGTTTCTGTCAGCCAAGCTTAACGTGATCCCTTTAACTTTTCTTTTACTTCAATCATTCGGAGTCTCTCTGTTTTTTTTAAGGCAAACTATACGTAACAGATATCACCGTGAAATGTCCCCGTGTTGATACTCCTTACCGTCAGCGTGGCCGGGGACGAAGCTACGTGGAAAGCTCTCCTTTCTAAAAATAAACAGGAGCAAACAAACAGTGATTTAATTAGAAAATTACAAACGTATCCTCGTAACAAGAGGAAAATAAACATCGGAATTAGATTAAAAGTCGTTTTAAACTGGCCTGGATTTCATTTTGAACACACGTCATTTTTGATGGTTTATGACATTAATAAAATGTAACTGATAAACATCTGAAGCAAATTAAAACACACACACGCATGAGATTAATCGAAATTCATGAGAGCAATTTATTGTTGTTGTTGTTGTTACATGCTTTCTGAGACTTATTTTAAGAGTGTGTATCTCAATATGCAGAACAGATACTACCTATATCAGGGATGTCAAACTCATTTAACATCGTGGGTGCACTCTGACCTTCAGTGGGCCAGATAAGTCAAACTTCCCTTTCTGTCAGTGTAAAGGCATGTAACTGCACATTTAATCCCCGAGAAGCCTTAATACAAGGGGGGGGTGCAATTTCAACAGTATATCTCAGTTTTTCTGCACGATTAATGTAGAAAATTACAGAAAAGTTTTTGGTAGCTCATTGCCTACATAAATATTCCAGTAGTGATATTATTAGTAGTAGTATAAGTAAGTAGGCACTGAAAAACAGGAACCTTTCTGTCATTTAATTATCTGTTACTTTACTTTGGTATAGTATGAATGGCAACAGGAGAGGTTTTTATGAACTTATGAAAAATTTATGAAAATACAGATAAAAGTTCAAATCTATGCATTCCTTCACATTTTCTACAACCTTTCAGTGGGCCAGATTGGAGTCTTTGCCAGGCCAATTCTGGACCCTGGGCTTTACGTTTGACACCCCTGATCTACACATATATTTGCTCATTGGCATATAAGCCTACAAAAAAGGCTCTCAATTCAGTTTTATTCTATCATACATACTATATGTCTCCTCTTTATCACATTAAATAACATGCTCTTAAATTCAGCTGCCAAAAGTATAGATTGTCTCCAATCAGAGTCTTCATTCACAACAAGATGAATTAAGCTTCATTTTCTTTACATGTTCATTCAGCTGCATTATCTTCTGCCAGTGGGGGTTACTGCATCACAGTCAGTCCTCACTGCATCATTTATATTCTGCTAAAGAGTTCATATTAAAGCTTATTTTAAAAATGGCTGTCAAAGAAGGGTTCAAAATAAATATCCACCATGCAATGAGGTGATGTAGAAGCAGACCTAAATGCAATACATGTACCACAAATCTGTAAGCAACTGAACAATAGTACTGCAGTAAATATAGTTAGCATAAAAATACACTGCAGATCACTTCTATGAACATAATTTCACTTTTATAAAAATCCAGTTCATAATTTCAGACGGCACATTACTGTGATACGTAACAGAGTTAGTATCAGCACTTTCACATATTCTCCTGTATTTCTGAGAGCATACAGTATAATATTATAGCCTGAGGGGAATCTCCCTGCTTGGTGTGCTCAGCATAAATTCATAACGAGAGGAGTGAAGCAGACAATAAGTTCATTGGTGCATCTAACACCGCTTTCTCAGCTGTGGAGCTGTAAGCCTTGAGGTGGTAGTCCTTAAAAAACAGGTCAACCCCTCCTATCTGAGTATTATCTCATATAAACCCTGGACTATTAATTACATTATATGTTTTTTGTTTTGCTTTTTTCATCAATATAATTTTTGGTTTTGTTGATCTGTATTTTTGTGCTATCACAGCACCCCACTAGATGGAAGTGTTACACAGTTTTACAACCATTTCAACCCACGTTACAAGTTTAGCATGAGTGTGATTCACGTGGCAGATTATAATTTACCTATCCTTGTTATCATCCTTGTTATAGTCCATTATTATTATTATCAGATTTGCTAATGCAAAGCTACTATAGACATCATGCATAATGAGGGTTTTGTTGTTGTTGTTTGTTGGGTTTTTTTTTGTTTTTAGTTGTATACATTTTCATCATAGTTAGATTAAAAGAGAGCATATACTGCAGCGAAAACAGAAATGTCAGTCCTTGAGAGACTGGCCATCTTTGTGTTATGAAGTGAGACCACCGTTTTCAAGCATTCAACTACCCGGGGGGAGGGAGATCTGCCTAGAGAGGACATCATAAGCCGACCTTTTATGTGGCCTTTGTAGCTTTTACAAAAAGTTCACATTTATGTAACAGCCCTCTCTTGGAATAAGCCATTAGTGCCGCTCATTTGGCTGAATGCAGCGATGCTGTCAGAGTGTCTCAGGTGAAGTTTTTATTTATTTATGTATTTGCTTATTTATTTTAAAGCCTGTGCATCACAGTGTAAAAAACCACGAATGCTTTGCATCAACTGAGGCGGGATCAACACAGACAGTCAGTATATGGCAGGCTGTTGATTCAGCTGTCAAAATAAAAGCATATGGTTGCACATCGCTGCCTAACAGGGAGGAAAAGGCAGTCTCAAAGCTGACCGCAGGGCAGTTATATTTGGGCTTCGTTATGATGTAAGGATCGCATTAACTCTTATTTTCGGCTCTTTAAAATAAATGTTTAATTGTGGCACTCCAGCCCGGAACTTGTGCGTTACTCCGTGTGTCTTGTCAGCGGCACGGAGTAAGAGAATAAGAGGTTCAAACGGACACACATTCCTCTGCAGATCACAAGTGAAGCTACACTGTGGATGATGGATTGTTCAGAAGAGGTCCAGCCGGTGTCCGAGGAGCCCAGCGCTCAAATAGAGCTCAAAAAGGGAATGTCCATTTTCATTGATGTAAGTATCAAGTGCTTTTATTTTTATCCTTATTAAGACCAAAATTACACTTAAAAATCAATACTGTAAAAACTTAACTGCAGAAAAAAATATATAGCAGGATTATATGATCCTTGCAAAAATGGATTACAGTTCACAGATTTCAATTTATTATAAATAAATAAGTCCTATTAGTGTTGATTATGGCTCACTTGATTTAATATGGATTCCTGTAATTATGACGTGTACAGAGGGCTTTCTTTCTAGTAATTATTTCATACAACTCACCTGTACTTTATCTAGTTGGTGGAAGGATTTCAAAGCTTACTCCTTTCACTTCTCCTCACCTTTAAAACCAAACACAGTAAATTAATTAATAGAAATCTGCCTGGTTTTATTGATATTTTTGTTCACAAATCCAGCTTAAATATGAAAAATATAATTAACATTAACATATTTCTAATCTGAAAAGATAAACCTGTATTTTTTGTGGGGGGAAAAAATGAATGATCGCGCAAACATGGGTGTAGGTTTTGTTTGAGTATTGTGTGGAGGTGGGGATACATATTCAATTAAATTATGAACATCATTCACTTAATTTTCTAATTTTCAGTGTGAATTTAGGCAAAGAAAAACAAACAAACCAGGCTATAGGTGGCAGTTGTAGACATGCTGGTGATTTTCCTTAAGCAGATCTTCTGTTTGGGTCATGCTTTTATTAGGGATGGAGGCAAATGCAGAGGGTGTAAGTGCAGACAATAAAATAAGCCTAGGATTGATTCCTCACACATTTAAACTCTCATCCTGATCTAATGACCCTTCCCCAAGTGTTTGTGTCTCAGGAGCTTTACCCCTGCTCTTATCAGACTGCCTTCTGCCTCTTATCCATCTACTGATTAAATTTCCCTCCATGCTTTAATTCATTTGTGATATCTTAATCATAAACCTGTTGGCTGCCGTCAGTATTTTAACAAAGGCACATAATGAAAACAAATGAACTAAGTGAAGTGTTTTGAGTGCTTGGTAAGACGAGAAAAGTGCTATGTAGTACATTTAGCATTTAACCAGAGTTATTAAAGGCAGAAACTTCTATCTACCCGGCCAAATATCTCTCTGATGTCAAAATCATTATCTGTCTTCTCCCACTGGATGACAGGAAATCAAACCATTTCTTATTTTTAGGGGAGAGCTGGTCACAATTTGTTGCTTCTTGGGTATATTTTGTTTTTTCTGCACTTTAACCTCAGTTTGATGTGCCTCATTAACACACATATGTTCAACCCAATCACTGACGTTACCTCCGATGTTTGCATTTTTATTCTGCTGCTGTTGTTGTGGTGTGAGATTTATTTTATTAATAGCATATGAAAGATTCATTAGGGTGAGCTGAGGCATGAAATGAGATGAGACCCGGACTTGAGTTTAATTACAGGGGTAAAAGCAGAGATGGCAGGAGTAGTCATCAAGATTACGCTAAATATTATTTAAGCCTGTGCTATTATGATTGTGACAATGCGTTCACAGGGCGATAAAGAACAGACACAACAGCTTTAGAGAGCAGACACAATTACATCAGGATCAGATGCTTATTTTGAGTATTTATTAATATCTATATTATTTTTATACTTAATTGATAAAAACTTAATTATATGTAATTAAAATACCATGACATTTAAAAAAAAATCCTATTACAGTTTCTTGTAATACAAGGTGATGTCTTTTTTGGTGGTCTTCTCTAATTTATGTACATTCACAAGACACTTCATTTAGGTATACCTTGTAGCTTAGTACCAAGTTTGTCCCATGTTTGCCTTCAGAAATGTCTTAATTCTTTATAGCACAGATTCAACAAGGTGCTGGAAACATTCCTCACAGATTTTGGTCTATATTGACATGACAGCATCACACAGTTGTTGCAGATTTATTGGCTGTACATCCATGACGAAAATCTCCAGTTCCACAACATCCCAAAGGTGCTCGGTTGGTTTGAGATTTGGAGACTTGAGATTTGGGGACTCCCTGTACTCAGATGTTGTGACATCTAAGTCCAGGGAGCTCATTGTTATGCTCAAGAAACCAGTTTGAGATGATGTTGAACTTTGTGACATGGTGTGTGATCCTGCTGAAAGCAGCCATGAGAAGTTGAGTACACCGTGGCTATAAAGCTAAACCACCAGTAGCTTGAACCACTGATACAAGGCTTCCATGTTTATGCCAAATTCTGACCCTGCCATCCAAATGTAGCAGCAGAAATTGAAACTAATCAGAGGAGGTAACGTTTTTCTAGTCTTCTGTTGTCCAGTTCTTGTGAGTCAGTGTGATATGTAGCCTTAGTTTCCTGTTCTTAGCTGACAAGAGTGAAATCTAGTGTGGTCTTCTGTTCCTGTAGCACATCTGCTTCAAAATTCAACATGTTGTGCATTTAGAGATGCTCTTCTGCATATCTTGGTTGCAACGAGTGGCTACTCTTGCTTTCCTATCAGCTTGAAGCAGATTGTTCATTCTGGAATTTTCATCCAGAGAACTGCCGCTTACTGGATATTTTCTTTTTTTTTTGGACCATTTTCTAACATGATTGTGATGGTTCCTGCCAAGTATATGGTTGAGTAGATATTTGAAATAATAATGAAATAATGATAACTAACAGTTTAACAGCTGTACCTAACAAAGTGGCTGCAGAGGGTAATTAAATTTTTAAAAAATCTATTTAAGAAGTCAAAAATCAGGGATTAAAACACAGGAGATGAGTTATTTTATTTTTTTCTGCTTTGTAGCTTTGTAGAGGAACTGAATTTAACTAAGTTTAGAGATGAAGACAGAGAGAAGCAGTATTTGTACAGCAGAGGAAAAAACAAAGACTGAAAAAAAAGTATACCAGAGCACAGAACAGACTGCCAGGAACTTGAAGATGGTGGGTGGATATTTTATAGTAGTTTTTTTTTTTTTTTAAACTTGTGTGTAGCTATGGGCTAGAGTACTCTTAGTTGGGAAATCCCAGAAATAAATGAATGAATTTAAAACAGACATCATGCACATATAGATTTATCCTCCAAAGCTGCCTGTGCAGAGTCTTCTTCACAGTAAGTAAAAGTAGGATGTACTATTTTGAGGTTGGTGGCTCACCTTTTACAGCTGATGTGGTCATTGCCACTCTGCCTTTCATCTCCTCTGGACTTTGGGACAGCATTATCAATAATTTAATGATACACTGCTTTCAGCAGAGTGATCGATGATACTCACACACTCACTTACTTTAACTCTGGTGATGTGGAACCTGCTTTAATATCCTGTTTTGTTATGTTGTTTTTTTTCATTTTCTAATTACAGATCTTACGGAGGGCCGATAAAAATGGTGAGTATTTCACCATCTGGCTCGTTTCAGATTTACACACCAACACCACTCTCATCTGTCTTGAGCATCACTTCAACCTTTCTTTCACAGATTGCTTTCTCAATGAAATTCCAATCATGCCTCTCTGCTGATACTCTGTCAGTTTCCATGGAAACAGGAAACTGACCATGCCCACTGAGGTTCAGTTTCAGAGCATTTACAAAGAAAAACATTGACAGTTTGCATTTGTGAACACTTTTATGATAGCAGTCCACACAAAATGACTCAGAGGTGCCTTATCAGGTCGCAACTTGTTATTTCACCTCCACTCTCTAATGCAGGATAAACATACGAAAATACATCTTTTATGTTCTTATTGATCAGAGAAGAGCAGACAACAAAGGCAGGGAATCCAAAAACCACTAAAATAAAAATGTAAATCTCTTTCTTTTACACATGTAAGTTTAATATAGGATGCACATAAATCCTCCATCTTAGCTTCTTTAAGTTGCGTCACTAATTACTTTTCATTTAAAAACATTTTTGGCCCCACACTATTCAAGCAAGTCTTCATTTCCTGAGATATTAAATATGCTCTGATTAAGTTTTATCTTTAAAATAAAATGAGATCTAAATTTCTTTAATTTAATTTAATTTGTGCTAATGTTCATTATTATTATTTAAAATTGTGTTTTTTGTAACAAGTGACTTTACTGCTATGACTTTTACTGAAGTGTCTCATGAACATAGACTGAATATAAAAGATGGAAGTAGCCTCTGGGTCTGAAAAATTAGAACAAACATCAAAGTAAATGCCTCAAACCTGCATTTACTCTAATGATCTGCAGGGGGCGACTTTACTTATTGTCTCACTTTTCTGATTGCTTTATAAACACATTTGCTAGTTTAGAGTCTACTTGTATCACCGCCTCATTACATTATGTCATTTGTAATATAGTGGGATTTTATTTGGCAAGTTTTGTGCTGTTCATTAGTGTCTAATGCTAATTCATCTCTTGCCTTTTCATGCTTCATGCTCCCCTCTCGCAGGTTTTTTACTCTGCACTTGCTTGTGTTGTCCTGTAATGTTGTTCTCTTGCCTTTTATTGCTTTTTATTTTAACACTTGGCCAGGGGAGTAGGAAAGTTAGCAATTTGGTTAGATGATATGTTAGGATGCTTTAAGTTGTGGTTATCTTGTGACTGACAAGCTCCAACCTTAGACCTCAGTCGCTCATGGAAGACCCTGACTTGTCTGAAAACACTTGCAAACTATTTGCTGTGAAAATACTGTGAAAAGTGTGACCAAACCATTCGTTAATTTATTTCTGTCTGATCACAGCAAAACAAGCAATATTTTCCACAAAACAAAAAATATAAGAAAAATATAAATCAATTTAAAAGGTTCTAATCATATTTCAGACAGAAAGGGTGTAGGCAGAAGCAACAGTTTATAGAGTGGGTAAAAACTGTATTGAACACATCACTAGTTTTTAAAGTAAATATATTTCTAAAGGTTCTATTGACATGAAATTCTTACCAGATGTCAGTAACAACCCATCCAATCCATACATGCAAAGAAATCAAGCCATAAATGTCCATAAATTAAGTTATGTGTAATAATAAGAAATGACAGATAGAAAAGGTATTGAACACATGAAGAAAAGAAGGTGCAAAAAGGCACAAAAAGTCATGACCCCTGCTGAAATCTGTCAGTAATTGGAAAGCAGTCCTGATAACTTTGTGCAAATTAATATAAGCTGGTTAAGTACCAGCTGATGGCCTATAAATAGATGTCTCATTTTATATCTATGCAACTACTTCTAACGGAGAAGAAACCAAATTAAAAGCTGCTCTTTAATGATGCAACCAACACATTTCAAAAGATGCAGCTTTTATGTTGAAGGTGAGTAGTCTCTGTTTCTGGTTTGGATCACACTTTTTCAAGTTTAGTAGCATTGCAGACAAGTCTGTGTCTTCCATGCAGACGACACGCAACCATAACAACCTGCAAGCGACCAAACAAATCCCATTGTTTTTGATGCAGTACGTATATTTCTTTGTAACCACTTTCATCCAGTGACTACCAGCAGCCACTTGCCAATCGGCTGGGCAATACACATTTTTTCTAGCAACTGATGTTTGCCAGGGATTTCCCGACTGGCCTGTGTGACTGTGGCCTCATAAGTGCAGTAGCCACGACTTCTGAGATTCACCCTGTTTGACAGTTTCATAGAAACAAGCTGGAAATGACCAAAATGTTCATGTCGAGGGTTCAGAAGGGGACGTCACGAAAACTGCCGCTATGTCCATCAGCGATAACCCAGCAGGTGTACTTTGTAATAAACAAGTAAACAGCTATTTATCCTATTAGCACCCATTTCTGGAAACAGCTGTTTGTTTTAAAATGTTAAAAAAAGGAAAATAGTAGAATCAAGTTTCCTATAAGTCATATAACGTACTGACAAATTAACAGACCTCTACGTTTAGTTGTCCTTCTTTGAGCTGCATATATTTTGAATTTGGGGCCTCAGGTCATAGCAGAAGGCTGATGGTTTGATCCCCAACTCATCCAGGCAGCATGTAGAAGTGTTCTTGGATAAGTTACTGACCCATTTGCCCCTCGTGTCATTAGTGTATTTGTTATATCTACCATTAAAAGCCTGCGTGAAAATGTGAATGTGGCTACACTAAACGACTTAAATGCAGTCCATTTGAATTTAGCAGAAATGACCAAAAATAGCAAATCAGTATTGTTCACACGGCATGACATGCTCCATCATTGACTAAATATCCATCCCACACTGTGTATGATTTGAAGCCTTGTCATGCAGCAGGAGAAGTCGTCCCACATGTTTGTTTTTATTTTTGCACAAGGAGCAGCACATGCCGAGCCTGCTCCGAGCGTATTTCTGAATGCACTGACAGTGACTCACTGTACACTCTATTTTTGGGCATGTGATTGTGTTCCCTCACAGCAGCTATAGAAACATGCTACATATTTCCTCCAGATCAGGTCAGCAGTGAAAATTTGAGGATGGGCCACACTGTGTGACAAAAACAGGAAGACACCACTGGAGCCAGAGCTGCGTGAAAAACAAATGTCGTTGGTCTTTGTTTTCGCCGGAGGGTGTTCAGTTTGGAGCGCTCTGTTTTGAAATTGTGTTTATTTTCAGCTCATGAATATTTCATACTACTTTTATTCTGTTCATAATTGCAGAGCCTCAAATCATAAAAAATGACTGATTGTTTGATATAAAGTTAGTCTAGTGGAACAAATGGTGATGACCTGCTTTATATATAGAGAGAGAGGGATAATAAAAACAAGAAAAATGTACCTTTGCCGGTTTATTTTGTTATGTTATATTACTCCTTGTGTGGTGTGAAAGAGGATCTGACGTCTAAACATCTAAAGACACCTCGGGTCTAACCAGCTTTTCTTATAGTCTGATGTCTTGCAAACACAAACCAAATCCCAATATGTTTTAAAGTATTTAGAACGAAGCCATCCTGAGAAGATTTGTTCTTTACCCCCAGATGATGGAAAGCTGTCCTTTGATGAATTCAAATCCTACTTCTCTGACGGAGTCCTGACAGCTGAGGAACTGAAGGAGCTCTTTCACACGATCGATACCCATAACACAGAGTAAGTCTCGCTTTACCTTGTTACCAATTTATTCCATGGAGGAATGAATTCAATGTGTAGGCTGTGAAGGAGAGGTAAGTAGTGAGAGTAATCGGTTTCCAAATTCTGAAAGATATTGTTGTGTTTTCCTTTTTAATGACATTCATCTTTTTAAAAATAAGAAGAGATTTACTTGCTGAAATGATTTTGTGAACTAACTAAAATAATATAACAATATAAATGAAACGGCTGGTAAAATTTGTTATTGGAGCTTTCCCAATGAGGCTTTGAGAGGTGACTTTGAATGTACAAGACTGAGTCTACTGCTTTCAAAAAATTTTGTTTTTATTGTAATACCTGTACAGATTTTTCTAAATCTTGCCTCTGACATACGGTCATACAATAATTACATAATAAAAAATAATAATAAAATTAATTGTAAAAAATTAAAAAGATTAAAACCAACAGTGAATTTAATAACAATTAAACTAAAATTAAACATTTTCAACCAATAAGAACTAAACCAAATCGACCAAACACGCTCTGGAAACTAACTGAAACTGAATGAAAACAAAAAGTAAAAATAAAATAAAAAAATAAAAACTTATTAGAAAATACAAAACTGTAATAATTCTGTTTCAGACTTCATGTTCAATTTTTATTTTTTTTTAAAAATTTTTTTACTGCAATCTGAATAAAAAAGCCAAATGCTGCTTTAAACCCAAATATTTCAGAGTTGCGTCTGCATCTTGTGCATTCAGTAATGTGTAAAGGTTGTAGCACATTGTTTACAGCAGCATGGTGATGTAGTGGTTTGTGCTCTTGCTTCACAGGAAGTGGGTCCCGGCTTTGAACCCAAGCAGGGTGTTTCTATGATGAGTTTGCACTTGTGCAGGTTTTCTGTGGGAGCTCTGATTTCTCCCACAGCTGAGAAACAGGCTGAAGTTATATGATGCTATTTATGTTATATTATACTATAATATGATATTTAAAATAAAAATAATCGTTGCATGACCTTCAGTATTATCTGAACAAATTTACATTTTTTTCTATTTACTCTAACCAAATATGCACAGGAGCAGTGAGCTTCTGGTTGATGTGTTATAATTTATAGAGTTTCTCACCAAGTAGTGTAGTGTTAACATATAAACTGTTCATATTCAAGCTTAGTGTTCTGTGGAAATCATAACGACTTAAAATAGCTACATAAAAAGAGCCATAAAGTTAACGTTTTTTATTGTTTTATACATTGTACAGAATATAATATAAAACATCCAAAACAAAAGAACTCAAATAGGATTTTCATTTTTTTACATCAAACTATAAGAAAAGTTGTTTATTTATTCATTAGCTCATTAATTATAGTTATATCAATGACAAGCAGACCCAACATGTGAAGTGAAGAACGTCGCTTGTTTTTTCTTTCTCTGCATGAAACAAGAGACTCGTGTCAAGAAAATCTCTGAGTTCACCCATCATCTTCTCTCACATTCTCATTTTTTGTGTTAAGAGGACTAAACTTGCAGCTTTGCGTTTATTGTGACATGATCACGATCATAGCTGACCCCACCCATCGTCTTCTCCACACCCTTTGTTTCACACATCTTTTTTTTCCCAATCACTATTACAGCATCTATTCTTAACTACCAATATAAGCAACCTTTTCCTTTTTGAGGATGAAGATATTAGGGGCTTTAAACTGGAATCTCTTGGTTTTAGCTATAATGAATGTCTTAAGAGGGCAGTCACTAAAATGTATTTAAAGGCTAGAAACACCCAGGCAGGATAGATTCTGTTTTATTACATAGCCGTTCATTGTAATACTGTTGTTGTGTTTCCCATGCTGTACAACTTATTTTGCTGCAGATGTTAGACAGTTTATTCTATGCATTTTTTTGTGTGTGTTTCACCTTGAGAGACTGGCATAAGGAGAGGAAATAAAGTGAGCTGTTGCATGCTTTTCTTGTACACCATGTCAGTATTACTCTCAAATATCCGGCTAGTGTCTAACATGGTTTCCAAATACTTGTATATTATAAATCACCTTTTGGTCAGGGGAAGCATTATTGCATCACAGTGAAGCCTAAATCATCATTGATGATGAGCCCGATGTCCTCCTTCACTACATCTGTGAACCTTCTCTGTGGTCTTCCTCTTTTCCTCCTGACCTGCAGCTCCATCTTCAACATCTTTTGTCCAGTTATCTACTATCCCTTCTCTGCACATGCCCAGAACATAATTCAGTATTCTGATTGCAGCATTGGGGTTTTCACTGATGACCAATTAGGTTGTACTACAACTGCTGCTTTGCCAAGACCCTAATAGTAAGCCTCTATGCTTATTGGATAAATGCTGCACCCTAAAATCTGTTGTTGAGCTTTGTTCCACAAGACTCAGCTGGAGGAGGAAGCACAATGTGTTTAAATGCAGGTGATCTACTTTTAAAAATCAGGCACTGATGTGCAATGTTCCCTTTATATTCACAATGTCCCAAACACCTGACAGTGAGAGGAAGCCAAAGACACTGATTCTTTACTGTAGACCGACTTAAACTGGTTTTCCTGCTTTTTAGTTCACACCAATTCTTTTAAATCACACATGAGAAACCACATTACTTCTGCTCCCTGCAGACATTATAATGTGAACCAGCTCCTGCATCAGTCCTAATCAGGATACAGATAATACTTATACAGTCGCTCCTCTGTGATTACACTGAAGCCATTTGTGAGCAAATGACCCGCTGAGCCACAAGATATTTAGAAATAGCTGCTAGTTTCAGTTATATAATAGCAGTGCAGCAGTGAAGCACTGCGTTTCTGTCTGAGAGGCATTTAGCAGGTGAACAAACCTTTTAGTGCCATTTTGTCAAAGCTTAGATTAGTATGCAAGTCTCTTTCTAATCTCTGTCTTCCAGCTATACAACGCTGGCATCTTTAACCCTAAAGTCCCCAATCAAAGTTGTATATTAAGGAAACAAGTAGAACTAAATGTGTGTTGTTGTAGTAGAGTGATGTAGAACATGGTTAGGTTAGTAAAAGCATCTGTTATTCATCTAATGTTTACATAGGGATAACAGAAGAGGAATAAAAGTATAAAGCCATGCTAGCTTCTGTGCCACGCTCCAATTAGCATGTGCACAAACAAGCTAACAAGTGCTGTCATAAATACACACAGTATAATACAGAGTAACTTTATGTCTGTATCATCTATGTGCTATATCAACCTATACGACCAGTGTCATGATACGCTGTGCGGCAGGCAGGATGTAGGACCCAAACGCAAAACACTCAGACAGGAGGATAAACTCAAAAACGCAGTTTTATTGCTGGGAA
>VVHJ01031433.1:1507-20691 GCA_015107715.1 Tylochromis polylepis
TGACGGAGAGAATGATAGCGAGGGCTGTGGAGACAGGGCCGGAGGGGCCTGTCGCCATGATGCCCCTGCTGGAAGGAAAAGTGGAAACGGTGGCAGGGGATCTGGAGCAGCCTGGGGGTTGGTGATCTTTCTGGGGGAAAGATCAAAAGGGGGAATTGTGGAAAAATATGCTTATATCAGGTAATTGGGGGGCTTAGAAGTGAATGTAGGCCAAAGCTTAACTCTAGGTGCAGATAGAGAGAGAGCAGCTGCAAAGCATGGGGGAGGTAGTGGAACAGGATGTGCTCAGGACATGTATGTGTATATTTAGAGTCTGTCATTTAAGATATGCCGTCTAACCTTTTGCCCTTTGAAGAACAGGAACTGTCTGAGACTGAAGTCTGTGCAGGAGAGCATTTGAAAGGTGCATGACACGGCCAAATAAGGGGTTGTTTGTCAAATTAATGTCCATTGGTACTACTTCAATGTACGCGAGAAGGGGCGTTAACCCTGACATATAAAATGTTTGCTTGAGCGCTTCCTATTTGAGATCTGCACGGAAGCTGTTGAGTACAGGTCTCCCACGTGCCTGTGCGCGTGTGTGTGTGTGTGTGTGTGTGTGTCTGTATGTCTGTGTTTGCAAATAAAGAGGAAGTGACTGGATCCATGTTGCTTGAAGTGGTGTATTTCATTCTCAGTCCAACATCAAAGAATCGGGACAAACACATACTCCATCAGGTCATCGAAATGTGTTTTTCGATCGGCCAAAGCCAGTTGTATATAGACTGTACAGTATTCTTATGGATGAGTCCATCAACAGACCAACATATCATACTATGAACTTTTATTGTTGTGGACAACTATGGTATTTTCCCAAATTACAATGGTAATTTTGGGCTTTTAATTATTCGTTTGAACAGTCCTTTTTCTTGGGTGTAATGATTGTACAATATATACATCTTTTAATGTCAAGAATTGAAACCCTTTTAGCAGTTGAATATTCAGTTTTCTTTGCACTTTTCCTGTTGAGCTTTGATGAACTGTAGATTGATTCAAATAGTAGTTTGACATCACTCACCACTCTTGCAAGGACATCACAGTATGCATGTTTGAAGCAGGACAAATGTGTGAAATACAGTCCAACTTTTATTGCTTCTTGAATGAACATGTATGTACACAGAAATGCAAATGACAGAAAAGCACAGTAACAATATCTGTACATGGGCTACCTGTGTTCCCAAGCATGTCAGAGAGGTGTAGCCAGCACAAATAGTAACATATTTTCAACAATTACATTTATTTTCAAATCCAGTGTAAAATCCAGTGTCTCTCAAAGAGACAAACACACTTTCCTTTCTGACAGTTTTAGATATAGAAATCCCATGGGTATGGAGAAACAATCCACTATATACTTTGGAGAATGGCCCTATGAGCTATTGTTTCAGTGTTGCTCTTAGGAGGTAGGGAGTAGGAACCCATCCTTTTAAAAGGTCAAACAACTCATTTTCATTATTTTCATCCATTGTGGTCTGGAGAATCTTCTCAAGAGCTGATCTAACAACAGGAAGGAGGTAGTTGAGAAACAATGTCATCACTGATGACATTGGGATGTTTAGATGCAGTTCAGAATGTAAGCCTTTGATAGTCTCAGTAGAATGGCACCATGGTCTAGTAATTCTTTCATCCAAAGCAGTCCAGCTGTTTGCCATTTAGCCTTAAAAATCCAGCATCAGTCTTGGAACTTTGGTTCAGAAGGTCAGGTGAACAAGTTGACATAATCTTTTTTCAAAATATTTCACATTTTGTTAATCCTTTCATTTGAATTCATGATCAAGTTGTGCAAAAAAGACATGCTTCAGTTTAAAATGTGATGCTGATGCTATGATAAGGGATGTAATAACTTCTGTGTAAGCTGAAAAGCCTGTGTGAAAAAGAAATTCTAACTATGAAGGTGTCAGTTCACACTAGTGAGTTTCTGTTCAAAAACACTGAAGCCAGATTTCACAAGAACCATTCCAGCATTTAGATGTGAAAAAGAGCTTTTTATTAAATTCCATAAAGATCTATAATATGTATTGCATGTTATTTTATAGGCATTTGGTGTGTAATGTTGGAGTTAAACTCTTGTGACACAAATAAAGCCTTCTGAAAAAACCAATATTTTTATTATATCACACGTGTTTAATACTCCTAAAGCAAAACTAGGCATGCAAGAACAGCCATAGCAAGTCTCAAATGCTATTTCACATGAGTACAGTGCCTTCCTTTAGAGAGATGAGAACTGACAGTTATAAAGCCAAGAATAATACATTTCCCCAATAGATGGCGGTAGAGGTTTGCCTTTTGGGAAGGTTTAAGCTTAGGCCCGGTTGATGGCAGATGTATACTCATCTGTATGTTACAGAAAAGAAATGAGCAATATCATCCAGTAAAATAAATGTGGATGGTAAAGTTAAGAAAGGACCAATATGAAGAATAAACAGAAGAATCACCACCTTTAGATGTTTTGTCAGGTTTGTGCTTCATTTGTTTCCTGTGAAGCCACCTTTGGCTGCAAACAGACTATTATACTAATTTTAGACATATTTTGCAGGTTATGCTGTTTATTGCACCATTAAGACATCAACTGTTTAATCATGCCTGTATTCGGTATTAGCCGTGTGTACCATGCTGGACATGTGCTTGCATGGAAAAAGCAAAATAAACAAAAAGCCTCTTTTTAAATGGTGCTGCAACAAAGCAGCAAACAGCAAGCCATGAAAACAGTCATTGAATCTGGGCTGAGAATATGAACATGGATGCAACAGAAGAAAAGATAAGGGTTGTAGTCATGTTGTAAGTTATATTCAATCCACCCATTCTCTTCGGCTTACCCTTATCAGGGTTGCAGGGGGGGCTGGAGCCTATCTCAGCTACCATAGGGCGAGAGGCAGGGTACACTCTGGACAGGTCGCGAGTCTGTTGCGGAGCTACCACATAGAGACAGACAACCATTTGTACTCATGTGTTTCCATAGAAAAATATGAAGGATTTGAAAATGTGTGAATTTTTAAATAATAAGCATTCTTTGTGATCCTATTCAAACTGACAGTTGCCACCTGTCCGCTTGAGGTTAATATGAGCAGCATCAATATGATTCTTCTTTGCAATCTGTCCATTTGAGAAGTGACACTGCAAATAATTTCACGCTGAACTCTGAAGGAACAAAATTCAAGAGAGAGTCAAAAATAACACAAATTGATATTCATCTTATGTTCCCTTGTAAAAGCTCACAAAAAATAGAAAGAAATGTTAGAATTTTATTTTTAAGAATGTACAAAATGAAGACGATCCAAAAAGGAAACCAGAGAATATAGAGGTTGAAAGCAGAACCTGATGACCTTTTTGTTTAGTCCTTTAGTCCAGGTCGATCAGTACAGTAAGCCAAAAGTGAGCTCCAACATAAAAATTTTGTTTTAAAATCCAGTTATGCAGCTCGACTAAGATTGGCTCTTTGAAGAGATTTGATTCTCATGAGTAAACAAAAGGGACAACAAAAGAGAGAGGGGGAAATATCCACCTCTTGGTCATTACAGAGAAGCTGGCAATAACTTTCCCCATTACAAAAACTTGTAGATTTGTCAGTGTGCCACTGTACCTAGGCAGGACAGCTCTCCCTTATTTAAGAACTGTACTAAATAATTAGTGCCCTTGTCCAGGGCAAGTCTAACTTTCCTCCATATTTCAAGTATTCTCCAAGTATCTGTGCTGCACTGTCTCCCTGTTGTCTCCCGTTTTTGATGCGTCAAAACCTTTAGAAATTCCAGTGTTTCACCAGACTGACTCAGACACCAGTCAGCTTCTCACTGAAAGGGCAGGGAAGCTGAGAAAGAAGAGCCTCTTCCTCCCTGGGGTTAATCTGTACACACATGCACATAACCAGAGGCATCTTGGAATTATTTAACAGGATGCAGGGTGTCTTTGAAACATCTAAATGCTGCTATAGGCACAAAAGGGTGCTACTAACACAATGACCATTATTCTTATGAAGCTTGGTGTGTCTCACAGATTGAGAAAATCACACCAGAAACATTATAAGAGAGAGACAAAAGAGTGAAAGAAGTAGAAGTAACTTCCAGATTTGCTTATTTCAAAACACATGCCATCCAGTTATTTTCCATAAATGTAATAATATTATCTTAATCTGATTGTCAAGTAAGACTTCTGCTTCAGAGTTAAAACCAAAGTTGGGGCAAAATGTAAAGAAAAGGAAGTCTGTGCATCTGTGAGAACCTGAGTGTCAGTTAGTTATGAAGCCATCTGTTACTATCCACATCTGTACAATTCTTGGTTAAGGCAAGAAGAAGGGTTTTAAAAAAAACACACACACAAAGAAGAACAGACTAACTTTGCAGTGGAGCTGATGTAAATCAAATTTCAAGCTCTGTCTATGATGTTAAATATAATAGCTATAGACGCCAAGTGACCTCCAGCACCTTTGAGCAGACTCCAAGCAGACTAGAAATGTGTATAATAGGATCATAATAGGATTTTCTGTTGAACTTAGATAAAGGTAGTGGCTAATATTGTTTTAATGGATAGGTGTGTCCTAAGAGTCTGTTGGAAAAAAAAAAAGCAGACAGAAGGAAGCTGAATAAACTGCAAACTCAAAGTAGTGCAATATATCCCAGTGATACTTCTAGTTTAATACTTTCACACTTGTCTAAAACAAAATGGTTTCAAATGTTTGTTCCTCTAAGAATAGAAAGCCTTCCTTATGTTAGGTCTGTTTCTAAACAATCATTCACTCAGTTCATTAGATGGAAACAGGATCAAGGGGAAGCTTGGGTGACCAGGCATCCTAGTTTATGCGAGACTGTACAACTTTTTTTCCATTGTCCCTGAGTTGAACATTGAGACAATGCCCCACATTTGATTGGTTCTAGCTAACAAAAACATATCACACATAAAATATGTGTCTCCATTAGAGATGTGCAAAATTGATGATTATAGGGCAGGAAAGTAGCTGAAATAACAGTAATCATGACATGAAAGGTTGCTCCACAAGCATACAAAGATTATTCTTGTCCCATATTTAGTTTATCTGGATATGATCACCCTGAAGAAACGTTTCTCAAACTCCAATGTTGGAGATCCTCTACAGGTGTGGTGCGGATTATCCCAGCAAAAATACAGGATGAAAATAGGTTTTAATAATTTATTTATTTAGCCTGTTGACTCTGACTTAAGCTTTGAGAGTGGGTGTGTGCCATATTTGTGCCCTTCACTGATTGGCTGCTACTGCAAATAACACACCAATAGTAAGATGCCAAAAAAAATCCCACAAAAACTACTTTCACACACAAATTAGCAGCGACATTCTAACACATACTCACACCTCCATTTTTCACACCTCTGCTCTTCATTTTCATTACGCTCACACTCATTTCTCACACCTTCACTTAAATGCTGTGAACACAGCAAGCATCAAAACAATATGAGCTGCATGACAGGATTTACACTCTGTAGGTCAGGGAGGATCACAACAGCTGAGGTGACAGAAGACACAGAAATCCACTGCATGAACTACTGCAGACAACCCTATAGCGTCTTGCATTAATAACTAGGTTGTTCAAGCCTGGTGCAGATATCAGGATGCATTAAGGTCCATCATGGAGTTAGAGCTGGAGTATCATTACAGGCAGTAGAACTCTGTGTGCTTCTGTGTGTGGAGCTAGTAGATTGGTAGAGAGCACTGGACGTGTTGTTAGGGAGTCCAGGCAGTCGGCTGCTTGATGCACTGAGTCATTGCTGTAGCAACATATACAAACAGACTGTATCAAAAACTCAGACAAGCAAACAGTCATCAGCAAACACAAACAAAACATGCATGCCACTCATAATTAAAACAATAGTTTACTACTTTACTACTTTAAAACAACACATTACAGAGGTGACAAAATCAATATCACTCTCTTGTCTGAATTTAAAATATGAAGCTTGAGAGCTAGACTTTCATCTTTCCAGGAAGGATGGTTTTATATATATATGTCACTAGTTATAAACCAGAAATCAACTCAAACATGTCATACTATTCAGAGAAATCAGGCTGACTAACAGCTTTAACTGGAAGCAGCAGGCAGCAGCAGACAGACGCTGAGCATGAATATATTTATCAATAAACTGTGCGAGAGTTGGATATGTGATAAAATCAGAAGGTGGTAACTGAAAACGACTGACACAGAGAGGCAATACTGAAGGAAAGAAATATATTAATTAAAACATTTGGAGTCATACTTGAAGCATATAACACCTAGAAGGTTGAGAAGCAGGATGTTGACCGTTGCTATAGGTTGCATCAGCATTTTAAAAAAATAAATAAAAAAACATGTATGAAGCGTGTGGATTAACTTAAACTACTTTACTATGTTTAGATATTTCCCAAAACATCTGTATTTGTAAGTGCACAAAAAGAGGAAATAATTTAAATGCCATTTGAACTGTTTCACGTTGTTACTTTGCTAGCAGTTCCATGCAGAAAATAAACCGGTGATTGTAATAACAGTTCATATTCTTCTTCTAAGCCTTGCACAGTAGCAAGCTTAAAAACTGGCTTATGAGGAACTGATAAAACGCCAGTTTTCTCAGATAAATAAAGGCTGCAAAAAATCTTACAGTAAATGATGGCTTTTATCAGTGCTTGAGGCTTATTTGTGTGCCAGGAGTCTAAAATGGCACAGCAGGACCCTGGCATACAGCAAGCCCATATGTCAGCCCTGCAGGGAAATTTAATCTATGTCACTATGTCTAGGACATGTGCCTGTGTTACCTTGGTGTTCAAACATTGCAGGTAGGAACAGATGTATTCCATGCTGGACCCAAAATAGGTGGAGGTGCATGAAGGTTGAAATAATCCCTAAAGATAAACAAATTAGTCATGCAAACATGTTAATTAAACTGTCAAATGCAAAAGTATACCTAGTGGAAAACCGGTAGCCTTATGATTTCCATCAAACATGTGTTGAGACGACTTGAAAATACTGAGGAAATCAGTTTGCATTATTCTTCCTCCTCTTCTCTGACTGAAAAACATGCAAAGATGCATCGAGTGGCTTTTTCTCTGACTCCCAGCACTGTTAAGAGCCTCTTGTGTATTGAGACTCCAGATTAGAGGCAGTATTCAATGACGGCATTGATGCTGTTGTCACTCATCAAAGCTGTTTGCTACAGAAACTCTCCAAAAGCTCAACCAAACCATCTGTTCTTGACAGTCTGATGGGACCTGGAGAGAGATAATCCTCCACCACTGCTAGACGTTAAAGCACCAAAATGCTGACTGAAGAAACACGAAACTCATGAACACCCAGCTGAGATATTGACGTTAACTCTTATGATGATCTGACCTCAAGTGTTCACTAACTTGTACTCCTGAAGCTAAACAACTGAGAAGCTAAAGGTTATATAAGAGAAACTGAAAGCTCAATTCCTTAAAAATATGTTGTTGTTTTTTTATCTTAAGTTACTCTTTTAATTCAAGTAACTCTATTTGCATAGCACTTTTAAACACAGCAGGAGCTGACCCTGTACAGTCAATGTAGTTAGAGTGGAAAAGAAGAATACATTTAAGGAATAGAAGCATTAATAGGGTAATCTAGCCAAAAGTACAGGTCAAGGAAAACAGCACCAAAGTCCATTTTAAATGAGCTCTGGCCACAGAAGATGGCTGGATGCTGTTCACATATGGCCTGTTCTTTTCATGACATAGCTTCAACCTGCATTTGTGAACTGTGTTCACAGGCAGGGACTTCTAGAGGTGTTTCTGAATCCATGGTGTGATTTCACTGACAGAACCATGCCCGAGGGCCCCTATATTCATGGGCATCCAATATTTGTTTTTAAAAACAACATAAAAACACCTTGAAGTGTAGGCATAGAGAAAGCCCCCTTATTATAACAATTTATTTCTTACACAAAATGCCCAGTCACCCTTGGTCCTCAGCTGAGATTGTGGGATGACCAGAAAACCCTTGGCTGAGGACCTCACGTTACAACCAGTGTCAGAGGATCTGAGATATATTTTGATGTAAACCCTGAAAGGGCCTTAAAAGTCATCAGTAAAATCTAAATGAATTCTGAAATTAATGGCTGACCAATGAGAAAAAGCTACAATAAGAAAAGTTGCGTGTAATCAGCACAGCAGTAATATTACATGTTACTGTATATTTCTCAAAAACTGAGCCAAGGGGAAGCATGTATAATGAAAACAGAAGAAGTCCTGAAGTAGAGCCTCAGAAGTTGCCACATTTAATGGGAACAGAGGAAAATTAGCAATTTCATACTTTGAGTGAAAAGCTTCTTTCTCTTAAATAAGAGTTAAAGCACTTCATCACTGGGCTCTTAGATCAGTTTCATCCACTTGGTTTCTTATGAGGATGTCACATTCAGTTGTGCTGAAAACCACGCTGAGATCTAGTAGGACTAAACTGCGTATGAACCTGAGTTGAAAAGGATATCATTATATACGCTTACAAGAGCAGATTGTGTGCTCTCTGTAAAGGCATTCAAATAAGATGGCCCTTTTCTAAAATCTTTAAAAATAAAAGGACACTTAGAGAAGGGTGTTTCATTTTTGTAGTCATTACAATTAAGGTCAAGTTTCTTTAGGAGTTGTAGCATGTTTAAAACTGCCAGGGGCAATTCCATTTGATAAGGAGCTATTTATAATGACCGGACAAGGAGGCAGAGTAGAAAAAACTTCCTTAAAACACTGTACTGGAAAGCTGTCTAAGGGTCAGTAAGAATGATTCATATGTGAGACCACCTCTGATAGCTGTGAGGATGATATAGGCTGGAACTGCTGATGGCAATGGAAAGTTGAAGGATGAACCTCTACAAGCACAGAACCAGGGAGAGAGATGCTAGCTCTTACGTTGTCTATTTTGTTGGTGAAGAAGTTCAGGAAATGCTCACAGGATTCAGTAGAGATGTACAGAGCAGGACCAGCACTGAATAAATCCACTTCAAGTGGATTTACAGTAAAGAACAGTATTTTAGGTCTGTTGGCATCCACATTAATTAATAATTTCATTATTTAATACTGTTCCTTGGCTTTCGTCACAGCTCTTCACAGTCACCTCTCTTGACACTTGGACTTTGTCTTACTTCCATTTCCACTTAGCCTGCTTGTCTTAGGGAGCAGGTGGAGTCATTTAACCAGGTGCTTTCCTTAAGTCTTTTTAATATTAAGGGGGCTACACAGTCCCCAGTGCCATGGTAAGAGGCATTAAAGAGCGTCAGTACAGGAAGGAAGCACAGCTGAGGTGTGAGTGAGTGTGAACGTGTTTGAGAAATGTGCAGTCTTCCTGGGTTTATGCACTGAGCTAAGGAGTGTGGCTGGGATTGGGAGGAAGTGGGACAGGGCAACAATGATTTAAACATAATCATGAGATGATCAGAGATAGGAGATAAAACAAGGTCTAGTTTTGTATTTGAATTTGTACGTATTTTTCACCAGAGAGAGTACCTTACATTATTTTGTGAATTGTGACTGATTTTGTACCAACATGTGTTATTGGTGGTCTGGTCTGCAGGGCATTGCATTGTTTTACTACTTTGCACTGAATTGTTGCTTGGTTGTTGGGGATTCTGATAGACTGTTGAGAAAAAACCTTAACAAAGAATGCAGCAGGTTCAGAATAAATATTGCAAAAAATGGTGTATAATAAGATATTGTCTGCCACAAGTCTTATTTAACCTTTTTATACAGGGTCATTCTGGTTCTAGTATCTATTTTCCAAATACATTAACTTGAAGTAAAAATCACAGTCTTGCAGCCAAACCCGAGCACAATCAAAACATTATATCTACCAACCTTCCAGTTTGTTTAATCACTACATATGTATCTCAACACTCATATTTGTAGACATGTTAAGCTTCTTTTCAGTAAATAATAGTATTCCTGAAAATTTATGGGATTTGATGACATGATGAAGCATTAACATCACACAGTTACACATCTGCTCAACACTTCTGCTCTTTTAAAAGCTGATTTTAATTTAACTCAGTTTTGCCCTGAAAAGGCCTTTGCAACTCAACAACTCAAACAAAAGCCCTTTCATCGTATATATTTTTGCTTCTCATTTTCTTGAAGGCAACAGTTCAAAGATGATGAAACTGTGTTCATCTACAGTCACTGTGTGAAGGGTGTGAAAGACAAAGAGATTCAACCCTTTGTTTTCTGATGAAACATTTTCCCTCAGAGCTGAGTATTCTGCTTTCCTCCAGTATTCACTTTACCGAAAAAGATGTAAAGAAGAATGAATCTGACACAGGAAAATGCCGGGATCTTTAACTGTGGCTCATCTCTGCCTCAGCAAACAGCCAGAGTGGGCTTGAACAGAGGACAAGCACCATTGGCTACCTAACTACCTGTAAGCCAATCACACAGTCACTTTACTATGACACAGTGGATGCACATAAGAGCAGTAAATCTGGCTCCAAATAGATAGATACGACACTCAGTGAAATCCAGCATAATTTGCATTTCCTTTTTCTTCCCAAACAAGACACAGCAAGTTTTACGTTTCATTCTTTGGGCCAGCGGATGTGCTTGACAATTAACATGTGTAAATGCAGCACACCTGAAAACACACCTCAAAATAGAACAAGGCTTTTTTACCTCTATAAATAATTTGGTTTATTATTCACTCGGGAGACAAATGGCCATATTCCCCATTATCATAAAGTCACATTATGCTATGTAATCTAATGAGTAAATGGGCCTTTTTCTCTCTTCATATCTTTCTCTTCTATTGGTATAATACTGTTGTAATTATGCATAGCCATTCGATCAAAGTGACCTAAGCAAAACTGGAAAAATCCATCTGTGTTAGAGGTAGTATTGTTAGTGCATGAAATTGCTATGCGATGAATGGACAAGGGGAGCATGATGTAATGCCAAAAATGTGCAAATTGTTATAAATCTAATCATAAATTATAACCATAATTTTTTAGGCTGGTTTTTCTGCTCTAGACCTCACTTGTCAGTGATTTCTTAATATGACCATCTCAGGCACCGAGCAGGATTAAATCTTCTGTTTTTGCTGGTTGCTGGGTTCAGAGGAAATTTGGTTCAAAGGAAAGTGGCCTTTAAAGACTAGAGCTGAAAGATATTATTTCACACAATGAACCACAGGGTTGCACGATCACCTAATATAAGAGAAATTTATATTATCGTTTTAGTGTCACCCAAAAATTTCAGGTTCAAAAACCTAAATTCACAAGGAAAGAACACATTTAGACATTCACATTCAGAAACTGTAGAAAATATATGGAGTAAACAGTAAAAAATGAGCACTTAACTCCAACCTTAATCTTATGCACATAATGAAACCATGACAAACAGAAAACAGCTCAATTTGAACCAGCAGTATACTTAAATAGAAATTAGGATTAAACAAATTAACCACAGGACCTACATTTGATTTAAATCTGTCTATACTATGCAATAGGGAGTCGTAATTATTAGTTCTTCAAAGAAATCATTTATTTGAGGTCCTGCTACCATGTAATCTAACTTGTCTGTAATTAATGTACCAACAGATAATGAGGTTTGTGGAATTGGTTTTCAGTTGTGTGAGATGTAAACACTGTAAGAATATATTTTATGAAAACAGTTCATTTTAATACAAATCATCAGCATGTTTTCAAAGGTGGAAATCAACTTCTGTCTAATGTTTTCAAAGACTATGTAGAGGAATAAAAACAGTTTTGTAAAAATGTAGGCACAAATTAAGAGCAGTAAAGAACAGATTCTAGGGTAATTT
Source organism: Tylochromis polylepis (assembly GCA_015107715.1). Taxonomy (NCBI): domain Eukaryota; kingdom Metazoa; phylum Chordata; class Actinopteri; order Cichliformes; family Cichlidae; genus Tylochromis; species Tylochromis polylepis. The sequence goes on from VVHJ01031433.1 coordinate 13,291, forward strand.
ACTGAATAAAATGGTGAAGATGGTTATAGAAACCAAGGTGGTGGAAATGAACAGCAGTCTTGAGCCAGTAGCTGGATTGTGAAGATCTTTAGACTCTTTCTTCTCTTGGTGGCAGGCAGCACAAAACATGGATGTTGCAGGGGAGATGGAGAACAAGGCAAGTACAGCAAGTAGATTTACTCATAAGCTCAACAACAAAAAGTGGCCCAGTGATGTCCAAGGAGCAGTTTTAAAAAATGATGTTAATGTATAAAGAGCTGTAGTTCTAGAACTGATTCACAAGGAGTTCCCATCTTTGAGATTTTATATTTTCTGCCTTTAAAACTAATGGATCAGCACAATTATTTTGACTCATTTAGACCTGGGCATAGTGGTTAAACTAGCTTTCAAAGTGAACATATACCACGTACTACTGTTAATTCTTGCAGCCATATTCTACTGAAGACTAAATGTGACCTTGAGAGAAATATCTCTTTGAGTTTATCTTTCATCACGCCATTTTTTTTTTCAAATATTAATTACCAGGTAGACTATAGACACTGTGAGAACTCTAAAATGTGGTGAAATTTTGACTTGATGGTGGGGCTGGAGGTAAAGTGATTTGGGTGCAGTGCCTGGGAGATATGACATATTTATTAATTTATTTTTCAGTAGTGGAATTCACTGACTGACTCATTGAGTCTGAAAAAACTGAAACTACTGAAACGTACAGCCTAGACAAAGCACCAGGTACTAACAGTCTCCCAACTAAGGCTGAAGTTCAGTTGCATCACAATGAAAACATGCAGTTTTTCCAAAGTGAAAACAAATGAATTCTTCCTAAAATAGACATGAGGCAGTAGAAGAATTAAGCCAGCACCTAGAGTTGTGACAAAACGGGCAAAGCAAAACAACACAAAGTGCCAGCGCTGCTACAGATCAAACCTTGATCAGCCTTTGACACCCTTGCATAAAAAACTAAGGATAGGAAAGAAAATCTCGGTGTTCGCTTGCATCATTGACAATGACATATTTTGATTGAACTGTCTAAAATGATAACCATGAGATTGCAATATCTGCTCTAATCAGGTCACAGTGGTCTTGTCTTTAAGTTCTCGTCCACCATGACAGTTTCTCCATGCATGTATTTGAATGTGCACATTTACTGTACATGCATCTTTGCATGCTGGGGTACTTGCCTCCTTTTCCAACCCAGTTGTGTCTGGATGATTTATTCAGTGACAAGTACAGTCCCTGTGAAGATTGGCCTGTAATGATATGTCATTTCCGTGGAGGAGTAAAGGGAGGAGAGGAGAAGAAAGGAGAGGAGAAATAAGTACAAAAAAGGGCAAAACAAACATTTTGTCAGGGTAGGTCCCCCCCCCCCATCCTGACTTGATTAGCACTCTGTTCACTCTTTCTGTCATCCCACTTTAGCGTCTCCAGCTAGAGTAAATTAGAAAAATAAGAGGAAACGTCAATGAAAAACAAGCCACACACTAATGCAATCAGACACACCAAGACTTACTCTCCATCCCTCTCTGAGTCACACACACACACACACACACACACACACACACACACACACACACACACACACACACACACACGCGCGCGCACACACACAGAGCAAGAACAGCAAGTACAAGGTCCAATTTTAAATGGACTTTTCTTTTCAAGGTTCTGCAACAAAGTCATCAAATGAAAAGTGAAATGGTTTTGTGAGTAATGTGAATATATGACTGCATGTCTCAGAATAGCCACCAAAATAATTAGCTATTGTATTTGTCTTCCACTCCAGCTTCTTCTGTGGAAAGTGACTTATTTAAGAAGTCCACTTTCATTCACAACACAAAACATAATCACTCCAAGAATACTTTCTAAATGCATTTAAGAAAGAAACTGATGTGGAAGATGAAACATTGACACACTGTTTAAAATGATTAAAGTAAATTCTCTTTCATGGCTGAAAGTGGTGATAACATGCCAACAAAGCTGACAGATATAAGATGAAAGATGATGGAAGACGATGGGGCTGATATTGTAACTACATCAATAAATAGATAAGTAGTATGTAAGAGAATAACTATGCAGTACAGTCCTGTATGAATACCCACACTGAATGAATACTTTCCCAGTTTAGGTGTAATTTATCATCTAATGTAAGCAACTGTGATGTTGCATTTTATGATGGGCAGAGCTGGGAAGTAACGAAGTAGAATTTTCAGGTATCTTTACTTCGCTTGAGTTGTTATTTTTCTGACTACCTTTTACTTTTACTCCCTACACTTTTAAACAAAGATCGGTACTTTCTACTCCTTACATTTTCAAAACAGGCTCGTTACTTTTACTTTAATGGATTTGGAGGGAGTTATTGTTTTGTTATTGCGAGTCTCCAAACATCAAACCTATCTGAGCTTAAACAGAAACACATGAAAGGCAGTCCTGTTCGTTTATTAATCACCTGAGGTTAAAAGTGGGACAGAGTTTTCTTTTGTTTCTGCCATGCAGGTGTCCATAAGTCATGGCTGTGGTACTTCAGCTTCTAGCTAACCCTAAAGAAGAGGCATGAGGAGCACAAAGGGAGTGACTTTTTTTAAGTGGCAGGTAATTTAAAATGGAACGTTTCTATCAGGTCAACAAGCATCAACAAACACACAAACTGTTTGTGTGCAGTTTGTCGCACAGTGTTCTGCTAGCTAAAGGTCTAGCTGCTGTATTTCACAGGGAGAGAAAAGACAGAGCTAACTTCACTCAGAGATGGAGAAAGATAAGAAAGAGGACAGGAGAGGAAGAAGAGAGGTTAGATTTAGAGGTAAGGGCTGCTCATTTAAAGCTCGCATGTAAGTCCTCATGTTTTTAAAACAGATATTGGGTCTGTACATGTGACATTATGTGTTTTATATTGTTAAACATGCTGCAAATAAAACTGGGGTAGACTAACTCTGTTATTTAAAGTCTGCATGAATATCCTCTGCAGATTAGGCAGGATAAACAGGTTAGCTTGCTGTACTCTGATGGATTTAGAGTAAAGAACAGTGTGTGACTGGTGCACAGTGGCTGTGATTTCATAGTAAAAACTTAGGTTACATTAAGTGTAGCTGAGATTCATATGAATTTTAACTGAGGATGCCGAGATTCATTGACTAAATTCCACCTTCATACCAACTTTATACCATCTAGTATAAAGACAGCATAAACAGTGTACTGTCAGTGTAGAGGATGGAGATCAGCCAGGACAACTCATGAAACATCTCCTGACATGTGGTGGAATTCAGTTGTGTATTCAGTCCGGTTGAATGTCAGCTGATCACAGCCTGTACACTAAGAAAATCTACTGAATCTCTCAGTAGAAATTATTGTGAGTTGTGATTTTTTACTTCACACTGAGTCATTACAACCATTATTTTAGGGTACCCCCCACCTGCTGAATCCCACTTTAACCCCTGACTTTACACATTTTCCTGTTAGGAGACAAAGTCACCCTCTACAATGTAGGGAACAGAAAATAGATATATATTTTTTTTCCTTCTTCTTCGGATTCAAGCTGAGTATAATTAGAATTTATAAAAAAAAAAGTTAGACAGACTAAAGTTTGTATTCCCATCTACTGATATTATTTTATCATTATATTAATATTGCACAAGGTTCAGTTAGCTTTGCACAAAAATAAAAACATCCTGCAAAGAGCTACTATTTACTTTCTTACTTTGAATACATTTCAGAGCTGGTACTTTTTTTACTTTTACTTGAGTAAAGAAGTTGAATCAGTACTTCAACTTTTACTGGAGTATTTTTTAACTGCAGTATTTGTACTTCTACTTAAGTACAGAATGTCTGTAGTTTTGCTAACTCCGATGAAGGGAGCTGACTTGATGGACACTGCTGGCATGAACCTTAATGTTTTCTTTATATATCCAATGTTTCACAAGAATAAAATAAAAAAGGAATAATTGAATAAAGTGCAGTTATCAACCCTTATGATTAAATGGGTTCATAAAGGGGACATCATCTTTACCATTTCAGTAGCACATGCTCATTTTAAGTTATTTTAAATTTGGTAATTTGCTACATTCTCATACATTTGTTTCTGCAATTTAATTTTTTTTCTAAATTGAAACTGAGTGTTATAATAATGAATACCCTGCTAAATTATATATTAAGTTTGATCAAGTTAAGCCACTTGAGCCAATGTGATCCAGTGCCATGACAGCAGAAACAGAGATCAGGAACATTGAAGTAAGTTAAGGGTTTGAAATTTATCTAGTGCAAAAGTGGTGATCTCTAAACCCTGTGGCAAACTCAACAAACCATTACTTGTTGTGTTAAAAAGAAAAAAAAAACTTCAGTGTTCAAATATGTATAATATGATATTAATGTATATGTAACATCAATATCCAGTATTCAGCCAAAGGAATATGTAGACTTTTAGTAAAAATCCAGAATTTTATTCCTGACAGAGTTCAAATGAAGAGGCAGGTAAAGATCCATTGTCTTGCTGACAAGTAATTTTCTGAACAGCACATTTTTATCACTTACTGGCTAGCAACTGTATATGTAGTACATTTATGATATGCAGAAATATTGGCCTGGACAATTTCTCACTCAGCCTGTGATGACAAGTACTCGAACATAATGTAAGCATTTTAACTAATGATTATGGAAAGTCTGCTTGAGGGGTTATTTGCAATTCTATTTTAAAAAATACTGTTCACTGGCTGTTGGAGATGCTTAATTGCTTGAAATATGTTAAGCAGGAATAGCTCTTCAAAGTAATCATCACTATTCGAGCAGCTGTAACATTTCCAGTGTCTGAGACGGATCAGGAGGATGACAAACACTTTAACCTCTTTAGTGGTGGTGGCTGAAACACATTTAAGGGGACAGTAAGAGAAAATGATTGATTGTTTGCTGTGAGAAAAATTGATGGTGGAGGCTGATTGGAGTGTGATGCTTGTGTTGAACACTTAGGTATTGCAACACGGTAACGGGTCTGTGCTGTAAATGCGTATTAGAGTGTTTCTCAAGGGCAGTGTTCCCAGTGGATCAAAGAGGGCTGGGGGAGTGTGATGAAGCTGTGCCTTGACAAGTGCCATATGAAATACAACATATCTGGTGACACTGTTCATGTTGATACTTGTCAGTCTCTCAGTGGAAAAGTAGTCATGGAAAAGCAAGAGGCTATATTTTTTTTCCCTTCTTGACAGCATCTCCTAAACATATATATCACACAGGTTTTGTCTCCAGTGGGGGGGAAAACCATGGGAAAAATAGGTCGCAGCAACATGTCACTTGATTATTTAAAAGTTAAAACATGCAGGGCAGTGAGTGCAAATTATTCATAGCTTAAATTAACATTGTGCTTGCACTAGCTCAGTGAATGCAATTTTTATACACTGCCATCGTGATTACCAGGTGAATGTACTTTTTGTTCATGTTTCTTTTACATCTACTGGCAAGGCTCACAAAGGTCAGTCAAGGAAGAGCACTGAACTGAGCCAATATGAACTTCTGGTGTAGCATGATAAAAGAAGAAGAAACACTGCACTGATATTTGGTGCAGTAACATTAAACGCTTACAGCTGGACTGCTTCACGAAAGAGTCCAGGAATAGCTGGCCTTAAGGCCTGTTACCTGCTTGTAATCAATGAGAACAATATCCTCACTGAGGTCCAGATGATGGAACTTTGTCACTCTGTTTGTATGGAGAAATACTTTTCTGAAGAGATTTATATGGACTAAGTGAGGAGAAATCTTATCCAGAAGACCAAAAAGCAGAAATTACACACAAATTTATTATCTGCTGAGACCCAGGGTCACAAAGAGAAAGACATTTTGAATGTGTCTGTATAATTTGCTGCAAAATGAACAGGCTAAATGACATGTAGAAAACAATACTAGCTGCTAAGACATAATAAGCAATGATTTGTGCACTGCTTATGTGGATATTTTTATGAATGAGTGAAAAGTATAATGTTTGGAAAAGGGAGGTGGGAATTGCTGGATAAGTAAATGAGCAAGAACAGCTTCTGTTTAAATGCGGTAACAATAATTTATTACACTTATTGAATGGATGTTGCATTTTTTCTGTTAACCTAGAGAAACATGGAATTCTTTCTATGAACTACACCTCAAAACAGTCAGGCACTAATAAAATATAGGATTATACAATATAATATACACCAGACACTTTGTTAGGTACACCTGTTCAAATGCTTGTTAATGCAAATTTCTAATCAGCCAATCATATGCCAGCAATTCAATGAGTGTCATGTAGACATCTAGGTGCCTTGCTAAAGTTTGAACAAAACACCAGAATGGGAAAGGAAGGTCATTTAGATGACTTTGAACATTAGTGCAGACAGGCTGGCATGTGTATTTCAGACAGTGATGATCTACTGGGATTCTCCCACATAACCATCTCTAGGGTTTACAGAAAAAAGAGAAAATATCCAGTAAGCACTAGTTCCCTGGAAAAACATATTCCTTGTTAATGCCAGAGGTCAGAGGAGAATGGCTACACTCTTTCAAGGTGATAGTAAGACAACAGTAACTCAAGAAACATTTGATATGGAGACTGGGTATACAGCTGAAAAAATCTGCAGCAACTATTTGATGTTATCGTGTCGATATGAACCAAAATTTCGGAGGAATGTTTTTAGCACCTTGTTGAATCTGTGCCACAACGAATTAATGCAGTACTGAAGGCAAAAATAGGGCCCAACATGGTACATGCAAGGTATCTAAAAATGTCCCTGGTGAGCGTACAGCTTGGAAGAAAAGGTAATGAAATGGGTATGGTATGTGTCACCTTCTCTAATCAATGCACATCTTCAGCAAAAAGACAATTTTTGTCATGGTTTGCTGTGTAGCAGGCAGGAGGAAGGTAGGACCCAAACGCAGGACTCGGAGACTGAATGATTAACTGAAGGTGGCAGCTTTATTGCTGGAGAACACTCGCACATGAAATATAAGAAAACTAAACTAGAAACATGAAGCTCAAACTAGGAAACAAACCCGGGAGACAGAGAACCAGAACGTTACTGGAAGCACAGAGGAAAACACAGCATGATGAGGGTACGACGCGACAAAGAGCAAGGAAAACACGGGGCTTAAATACACTCAGGGATAACGAGGGAATGGGACACAGGAGGAGAGCCCAGCTGGGAGTAATAAACATGACGAGACAAGGGGAAGCAAAACTAAACACACTGACGAAAGACATGACACTAAAAAGTAAAACAGGAAGCACAGGACAGAGACACGGACTTGACACTAAACAAGGGGACACAGAACATAGAGACAGAGGAGACACATGAGACGCGACTGGGGAACAAAATAAAACATATAATACATAATCAAGGAAAAACTAACTTAAACGCAAAACACTGGGTCACAGACCCAGTACCATGACAGTACCCC
>VVHJ01031438.1:1770-14978 GCA_015107715.1 Tylochromis polylepis
GCTCCTAACGTTCATAGATATGACGCATACTGTGGAACAGGTGCAAGGTTGAGATGTCAGTCAAGGGTCACAAACAAATTCACATCACACACACACACACACACACACACACACACACACACACACACACACACGGCTTAGTGGTTCGCTGATGCTTCTACAATCGCTGCTAACATGTTTCTCCACACATCTTTTCGAATTCAGGTGGGAGGGCATGTCTCCTTGTTTTCAGAGTCCTATAATGGCTCTAGCATTTAAAGTGTGCCAGTATGCAGTGTGTTATGTGTCAGAGTCCTAATTCTGTAATTCTGTGTGTACCAGTGTCAACAAGACACATTTCATTTTTCTCATTGTACTAGGTGAATACAGCTCAGCTAAATATTCTTTTAATTCAATTTGATTTTAAATTCAGTTTTATTTATATAGCATCAAATCACAACAACAGTTGCCTAAAGGCGCTTTATATTGTAAAGAAAAGACCCTACAATATCACAGAAAACCCCAGAAATCAGACAACCACCTACAAGCAAGCACTTGGCGTCAGTGGGAAGGAAAAACTCCCTTTTAACAGAACCCTCCAGTAGAATCAGGCTCAGGGAGGGGCAGCCATTTGTCGAGAGACGGGGGGAGGGAGATGAGACAAAAAATATACTGTGGAAGAGAGCCAGAGATTAATAATAACAAATGATTAAATGCAGAATAATAAATAAACACATAGAGAATGAAAAACGGTGAGTGAAGACAACATACTCAGTGCATCATGGGAAACCCCCAGCAGCCTAGGTCTATTGGAAGATAACAAAGGGAGGGTTCAGGGTTACCTAATCCTAACTATATCTTTTATCATAAAGGAAAGTTTTAAGGATAATCTTAAAAGTATAGAGGGTGTCTGTCTCCAAAACCCAAACTGGGACTGGTTCCACAGAAGAGAGGCCTGAAAGGTGAAGGCTCTGCCTCCCAGTCTACTTTTAAATAGCCTAGGAAGCACAAGTAAACCAGCAGTCTGAGAGTGAAGTGCTCTATTGGGGTGAAACACTACTATGAGATCTTTAGGATAAAATGGGGACTGATTATCTCCTCACCTACAAGGATAGGTGAGGAGAAGGATTTTAAATTAGATTCTAGATTAAACAGGGAGAAAAGCCAACATGGGAGAAATGTGGTCTCTTTCTAGTCCCTGTCAGTAGTCTCGATTCTTAAAAGCTGTGTTTGAAAAATGACTCATACTTTTTGCTCTCTGACATCACCAAAAAAACTCTCATGAAAACTATTTGCATCTTTAGAGGAAGAGGTCACCACTCCCTTCCTGGGGAATAAATATCCCTGACATGCAGCTCAGGGAGCTTAATCTGAATTAGAAGAACTTTCAATTAAAGGAAAGAGTCACATTTGTTTTCAGGCCAAAGTCACTTTGCCTTAACAAACTCTATTATTCACTTAATTAAGATGAAATTCATTAACAATTAAGGTGCTCTAGTCCACGATAGCTACAAACACTCACATTGATCTCATTTCCTTTTGCATTTTTTGCTTCAGGGTTTATTACATATGAGAAAGTTAAATATAATGAGGGAATGATATCAAAAGGTGCATTTATATATCCACAAATTGACTGATACAGTTATTTAGTTTAACATTTAACCTTTCATAATCTCATAAAGTACTGCTGTTTTTAAAAAAAAAAATTATTTAATAAACAAAAGAACAGCAGAGAAGCTGTGAAATCATGAGTCATGTTGATTTTAAGATTTTGTCACCTTACAATCCTTTAAATGACTTCGAAGCATGAAGATTTCTTAAATATAAAGCTTTATTATCATTACATCCAGAAAACCCCAAGCATTGCAATATGCTATTTTATTTCAATGTGGCAACATTTACAAGTTTTAGAAATTAAATCCTATTCCTACCATGGGAATATTTCTTAGATAATCACTTTCATCCAGACCATGTGTGTGTTTGACAGCCTGATTTGAAGTTCTTTTTGGGGAGTTCAAAAGTATGTAGCATTACCTTTTTCCTAAGTAGGCTCTGTCTGCTTTAAACCACAGAGAAACGCTCTGACAGAACAGCTGATATGAGATTTCTTTTGGAGAAAATTGTGTTCACGCAGGACCACATCTCTTTTAGCAAGGAGCTGATTGGGGAAATAGGTTTTCGGAACCTTTAAGCAAAGGATTTGAATACTTCTTCCACAAACCCACAATGGGCTGCAGTATCATGCTGTGAAAATGGTTTTCAGAAAAATCATCTCAGGTATTATATATTACGAATAGACCTATTTTCTCCCAAATGGCCACGGCATTATGAAACAAACGTGGCTATTTCAAGTGGCTTCTGTTAAGATGGGAAGTTTTCTGCAGAATAGCTCCTTTATAAATCATCCCACACGATGAAAAGTGGGCAGGCAACCCCACAGGGAAGTTCTCCTCACCGTGCATCACTGGAGCAAGAAAAATCCCCTTGAAAGGACTCTTGGCAGCAGGTGACGGGCTACAGTGGTAGAACGGGAGGGAGAGAGATTGGCCTTCTGTGAAGCGGTTTAGGCTGGCTCGCTCTCTGTATCTAAAAAGAGGCGTCTGCCATGTTAATGAGTTACAGCCCACGGTGAGATGATGTTCAGAGTGTGACAGCTGCCTGGGATCCCGCAGCTCAGTCAAAATAATTAAACAGATAAATCAGGTGCTAACGGTTCTGTGTGGACAACAGCGTTTCACTGTAAAGGCAAAATTTATACCTCTGTTGAAATTGCTTTGTTGTTGTCATGCGCAATAAGGCCAAAGAGGGTTTTTCTCAGTATGTAACCTTTTATAACAATAGCCATAATTACACTGGGCAGCTCGCATCTGTAGTATTGATCAAAGAGAGAACCTGGGCTGAGCTGTTGGTCAATAATCATAATTAAACAGGACGTTAAGGTTATTAGAGTTCTGAAAACTGCAAACACTTTTGGGAACACTTTTGCCTTTTCCCATAAGATTAAAAAATGTCACTGTGTAAGAGTTTTTTTTTTCTCTTGCCTAGTAAACGATTTAAGGAAACTCCGTTTTTGTAATCATATTGTGTGTTGGCAATTGGGATGATTGCGGTAAAGAATTGCCTTTTGGAAGACACTTGGAAGACATCATTTTACGTCCATCTGTCATCCATTAGCGCTGCACTAATCGTGATATGACAATTGCACAGAATTGACCATTTAAGTCCAAACTGTAAAAAGAAACAAAACAGAGAGCAGGCTCATGGTGTAGTACAGTATTTATGTTACTTGAGTGTGTGAATTTCTGGTGGAAAATGTATTGACTGTTCAGACACGAAAGCTTAAAATGTTAGTGGCATGATTCATGTCGCGTTGTGCCAGAAATCCAACGATAACGAGATGCAGTTTATGACATTTTATAGATGCAAAAATGATAGTCACAAAACCAAACACCTGTCAGCCACATCACAGAGTGATGAGCAATAAGTGTTTAAAATCTCATGTTGCTGCTGAAGGGAATGTTTAAAGAATATTAGCGTCTGGCCTTGTTCCATTTTTTTATACATTGTGCTTGAAGCTATGCTGTTTATTGAACGTTTGTAAGGCTGTCAGAAATCTCAGTCTTAAAATTCCAGCTAGAAATGTAGTGCTTAAAAAAGAAAATGAAACAAACAAGTGTTTGACGGAAGGATCTAAGGACCTTTGTGCAAATATCAATGGGTGCGTGTGCATTCCTGGGCACGGATGTGTGCAGTGTGAGGTCGTCATGTGGTAAACAAAAGGCGCATCATTAGCACACCAATCACTACTGTGTTTCACTCAGCGCTCCTCTTGCTTGATTTGAACTGTTGCTCTTTTCTGAAAGCCATTACGATCTGTGACAAACTGTCAGACAGCCCTTGGGGCGGCCTCACTTTAACAACTTTATTTTGCCTTTCTGAGTGGGAGATAATCAACAACAGTTATTTAGTTTTGGCTATTTGACCTCTCTTTCTGCTTTAACTTGTAAAACACATCATGTTTGTTTTTGTACCAGGCACAGCTTCAGTCAGTACAGCTACTCCTTAAACCAGAAACCAATTATTTGTCTCTAACCTAACATTTGGCTACAGGTTTAAATTAAGCTTACATTAATTTTACATTAAGTTTACATTTTGGAGCAAAAAACCTTGGAGCCAAAAAAAAGGGCTTGATATCAATATTCCTCACATTTCCCATTCCTATCAACACCCTCAACACCCCAGTTGGAATTATGTTGGGATTACAGCAAAGCTAGAACATGAAGCAGTTGTTTGTTGTGTTTTTAAATAAACCAGTGGAAAAAATTTAAACTGAAACAGCTAGTAGGGTGTGATTCTGCTGGGATTATACTGGTGAACTTTAATAGGTGTATATACACTACTCAAAAAAAAACCTCTTAAAAAACACATCTGCTCTCAATGGGAAGAAGTCATGCTGGATATCTGTACTGATGTTAACTGGGTAATGTGTTGGGAGTAAAAGGATGCCACACTGTTGCATGGAAATGAAAATTATCAACCTTCAGAGGGCTGAAAAAATGATGCAGCAGGCTAGTATATTTTGCTTAAATTTCATTACAGCAACTCAAAATAGCACTCAGTATTTTGTATGGCCCCCACGTGGCTGTATGCATGACTGACAATGTCGGGGCATGCTCCTAATAAGATGATGGATGGTGTCCTCCCAGATTTGGACTAGGCCATCACTGAGCTCCTGGACAGTCTGAGGTGCAACCTGGCAGCATTGGATAGGCTGAAACAAAAAGTCCCACAGGTGTTCTGTTGAATTTCAGTCAAGCAAGTGTGGGGGGCCAGTCAGTGGTATCAGTTCCTTCATCCTTCAGGAACTGCTTGCATATTCTTGCCACATGAGGCATTGTCGTTCACCAGGAGGAACTCAAGACCCACCGCACCAGTATAGGGTCTGACGATGTCACCAAGGATTTCATCACAGCGCATTTCTGAGCTTGTAGAGGTCTACGCCTCCCCAGACCATCAGTGAGCCACGTTCAAACCTGTCACGCTGAACCATGTTACAGACAACATAACGGTCTCCATGGCTCCTCCAGACCCTTTCACATCTATCACATGGGTGAACCTGCTCTCATCTGTGAAAAGCACAGGGTACCAGTGATAGCCCTGCTAATTCTGGTATTCTGTGACCCCCACTACTTAATTAACCACATCAATATCTCAGAGGTTTAACTGACTTGATGCTACACTCTGATTAAAAAGTGTTCTTTTCATTTTTTTTGAGTAGGTCATGTTTTCTTTTAATCTACCGCTGTTACAGACCTGTTTTCTGTGTTCTGATAAGTTCAAGTTCATGTGGTTAGTATGTGTGTTTTCTTTTCTGCTCAGCAAACTACACTTTTCATATCACATACCCAAGTGAAATACTTTATTCAAATCGACTGGCAGAAGGTACCTTATGCTGCTGAGAGTGCATTCAATATAATCACCATTCTCACACTGAAAGTTCAGTTTGTGTATGGGGTAATTGACAGGAATCTTTAGCAAGCTTCATATATATATATATTTATTTATTTATTTATTTATATATATAAAATTTTTTTAAATAAAGGGTGTTTGTCTGACAGTGTCTGTAACTCCCATGCCCCCACACCTTTCAGAATTGAGTGAGATGGATCTAGATGTTTGAAGCTTCAGTCCAAACTTAAACTTTAATGTCTTCCAGGTGAAAATGTTCTCACAGCCAGCTAACACAGACAGACTGTCTGTATTTAACAAAAAAACATCAACACAAAAACCAAAAGACAACAAAAAAGGCCTGTGCTGCTATGAGTTGCTGCTTCTGCTATTGAAACGATGAATGATGAAATGATGAAGTGCAATAAAAGAAGTCCAGTTTGAGTGAAACATGAACTTGAAGCATTATCAGATCTAGAAACGGGCACCATTATTTATGGTATTTATGCTGAAATTTGGCTGATTTTACAGAAACACTCACTTTCTCGGCTTACTCAGAAATGACACCATGAGTATAATTTACATTAGCAGTCACGCTTGCTACTATTTTGCCCTTTTTAAATATCTTGCTAGTTTAGGGACTGGCATTGGAGGGGAGGTGGACCAGGCCCTGGAGAGACCAGTGACTGTAAGATACAAAACTACAATTCAACATTATTACAGAGTAATACAAGATAAATTCTTAGCCTTCTTTTGTGTTTTCTAACCTGTATTTGATATTTTTTTTTATGTCACATATTTACTCTGTGATATATGGATGAGACCCAGTGGAAAAAACAATTCAATAACAAGATATTGAACTACTTTTTGCTCACATGCTGGGTAAACACTTTTCATTCAAATAAAAATCTTTCATTTGAGTCCATTTTGCAGCTCCTGTTAAATGTCTAATGAAGACATAATGCTTTCAACTCTTACCTGCATGATGCTGCGCTACACTGAGCTATGCTCGACCTCTTTGCCAGAGATATTTGTACATTATTTTCATGAAGCCCTCTGTGTTGGTGACCTAATAATTGGGGCTTTAATAAGCTAAATAATTATAAGATAAACTCTACTTGGAAGTTAACCTGCCACCTAGACATTATTGCCATGATCTGTGGGGACGCAGATCGTGTGTTGTGGCAAAAAGGACCCAAATACAGACTCGCAGGCAGGCAGAGATTAACGAGAAACAAGCCATTTTTATTAAGGCTGATGTCCATAATACAAAACTAAGGCAACAACTCAAAAAGCACATGGGAAACATCTACAAAACCTAAACTGGGAGCAAACACTAGGAGCACCGGAGCTGAGAAACACAGAAGAAACGTGAAATGTTGGTCTGACAAGAGAGAAAGGGAGACAGAAGATAAATACACAAGCAAGTGATTAGGGGAAGGGGGAGGCACATGGGGACACAGATGAACTGAATAGTAGTTAACGAGACAAAGGAAGCAAAACTCAATACAACACACAAGGGAAATAAAACAGGAAGTAACAGCACAGAGACTGAGATTAAGACACTAACTTGACACAGAAGGGTAAACAGACAGACATGACTGACTTCACAAGGAGACACAAAAGGACGAAACAAGGGCAAGAGACAAAGGAAACAGAAGGAGAAATAACTAAACATAAGGATAACATACACACAAATAGACTAATACAAGGGAGCTGATACAGGAGAACAGGGGCACAGAGGGTGACAGAACTTAATGACCACGAGGCACACAAGATGAGGGACTAGCAAAGTAAGATTTGAAGTACAGAACAAAGGGACGCAGACTATACACAGACAGAAAGGGATACAGAACTGACTACATACAGGGGACACTAGGGGGGGACACAGAGACAAGACCAAGGTGAGCAGAACACAAGAGGAAAATAAGACAAGATACGAAGAACTAGAAACAAGAGTAACTAAACTAGGAGACACTGGAACTACTGAACTCAGCCTACGAGGGATGTAACAGAAGTTCTAGGAATAATACATGAAATGAGTCTAAACATTAAATAAACCAAGAATAAGCCTGAAATACCTAAACAGACACTGTAAGACCAGAAACACTGGAACTAAGGACCCAGGACCACGACAGCTGTGTTAAAAAACAGGCATTCGTCCAATAACTTCAGATGAACAGTCTCATCTTGAGGCTGTTGAACACTTTGATGCACTCACTATCAGCTACTGATCAGGGACTTGTGGTTTTTGCGACAAGACTGTCTTAAAATGGGTGAGAGGTAAACTTTGAGCACTTTGTGAATGTATTCGTGCATACACGTGTGTGACTGTTGTTCCGTGGCTGTTTCTACTTGATTATCTGACTGTGCCAACACATGTGAATGTGTATTCATGCGTTTGCACCTGCGGCTGAGGCATAAAGAAGTGTGAACGTTAACGCGCTTTTTTGTTAACACTGAATGAATCAGGGTGTATGAGTGATTATGTACGTGGCCATCTAAAAGCAAAGATATTAGATGACCACCTCGCTTAAATGCGACTGTGTGGTTTTGTGTATTGGCAAATGCATCCCTTCCTTTTTTTTTTACCCTCCTGCTTTGATTTGTGTGATACTTGATCCTCTTCTGATAAAAAACTACAGCCTCTCAGAAAGTCTAGCCCGCAGCTGCTCCGACTCTCATGCTATCCTCCATCTTCCGCCCTTCTTTCCTTTCACACTCACCAGCTTTTATGGAGGCAATAAATAACCTTGCTCTGTCTCCATGTTTAACTTAGGGTTTAGAAGCCAGTGTAGTGGGCTCCGTTTAACATTACACTTTACAAAACCAGGGTTCATCAATGGGCCATTAAAGATCCTTAAATCTAAATCTAAGCATAGCTGAATTTCAACATTTTGAGAAAAGACAAGCAAATTTGACGTTTGAGCATCTAGTCTGTGGATTTTTGTTTGTTTGGGATAAAGACTTCTACTGTACCGGCTTTACAAAAAAATTGAAATACTTCACGGCCTCTGGTCACAAAAATATTTGTTGTTGTAAATGGTGGTCATATTTCCCATTAATGCTCTTTGCAGCTGCAACTCTTAACTGGAATTATGTTGTGATTACAGGAATGGGAGAACGGTGTGTTGTCTGATGAACTCAACCATCAGAGAGTTAATGAAGTGTGACACCGCTAGGCTCACACCTGTAGATTTAAATACGTCAGTATAAAAACACAGGAGCACGAGTGAGATGCTTGACTGGAAGTGATTAAGAAGGTACTGTCTGCTGCTTAATGTGCTAAATAGTTCCTTACAAAAATAGCAACAAACACGGATGAGACCAATTCATCTGCACTGCCTTCGTCCTCTAAAATATCAGGCGTAATCATGCAACGTTTCGCTGAATGTTGGTTTCATGCATCTGTCATGCATGAAGCTGATGGGTTAAGCCAAACTAAAATACGCTCAACTTAAACATGGTGTTAGGCTAAATGAATTAAGCACCACTGCATCGTCATTGTATAATCCTCCTGCTATGATGCTCAGTGGTGGTTGTAGCTAGCAAATATTTTCAAGACTGATTCAGTTATCAGTTTCAATGTCCTGTTCAATCATGTGACGTTATCCTCTTAAAGTCCTGACACAAAAAAATAAAATCCTGATATTTTCAACCCAGCAACATGACTTGATAAGTCAGTAGAATAACTGAATAACTGTTTTAGTTAAACAAGAACTTGAGAAGGTATTCGGCGCCAATTTTAAGCTAGGCTTACTATGCCCTTGTATTGATATATAGTTTCGTATAGCAACAGAAAACATACTTGTACCTTCTGAGTTTTCAGGCAAGAAAAGCAGCTTCTTTAGATTCTTCCAGATGTAGGTTATTAGTCCCTTTGGATCTGATGAATAGTTAATGAAGGAAGTCTTAAGGTTGCACTCGGAAGAACCCCTAAAGGTTCCTCTAAGGCCTTTATTTTTAAAGAGACTCGATTAAGCCAGGCTAAAACAAACACAAGGAGTGTTCCTGAGATGGATAGACCCTTATGGAAAACCAGCACAGCTAAGTGAAAGCAAAACCCGGAGAAAGCAGCGGCAACTCCCATTAATTATGATCTATATGTGTTTTAGCAAGGATTAACAAGGCAGATGAAGGAAGTGGCATGTTCTTCTGTGATCATTTAAAAGCCCTCATGGATCTGAAAGGCAAACACAATTTCCACACTGGAGGGCTACAAGCAGAATCCCAGAAAGCAGGGGAGGAAGGTTTTTCCACCACCATATATAGTTTCATCATGAACTTCTGGTCCTTTGTTAGCTCTCTCCTGACTTCAGTATATGTTAAATAATTCAGTTATACATGTTTTGTGCTCAGTGGGGTCTAATAAATAGCAGTTACTGTGTTTTACGCCCTTATTTTATTAACCTTAGACTGTAGCCTATAGTAATATTGAGCTCATGACTGTTCATTGACTTTTAATGACAAAAATGTTTTTATTTCACCTTCATGTAAACACACTGCTTTTACACCCGTGTAGTGCTGCATTCCTGCTTATTTACAAAATTTTGCAGCAACATAAATTCAGTGCATCTCTTAGAAGAAAAAAAAAGAATAAAAAATTAACACAAAAATCAAATCAACAGTTCACAGTTGTTACCTTTGCAGTGTGCTATTAATTATTTCTAGTATGCCTGTTAATTAGAAGGTGTTTTTTCCACATGACCTAAGTGCATCTCCTTAAGTTAAATATCAATTCTTTCACCCCTTTCAAAGTACCTGCATGATGCATGTGAATAATACTCGTAGTATACTCACAGGTTTTTGCACTTTAGAAAAATAACATGAGGCTTTTGTCTTTATGTTCACCATTTTCCTGGAGCCTTCATTACTCAGTGTTTATAGGACAGCACGTTTTTCTAAGCTGCTTTTATCCCAGTTGATGTTGGATAATTCACATTAGTAACCACTGGATTGTTTTTCTTGGCCATCGTGCTTTAATTATACTGCTGCTGGTGTGTTTTCAGGCAGCCCAATAAGTCGGCTGTGTTGCTTTGCGGTGCAGACACAACTTTACAGCACTCTTTGCTTATAATTTGTTCTTGGTTAACATCACTTCCCAAAATCTTCAGTATTTCCAAACAACGGATGATCTGCTTCAAGCGACACACTCTTCGCCTTCGCCTTCTGCTGTGCCAGACATTGCAGTTTTGCTGTATATCTGTCTGAATGAACAGCTGTGACTGGCACATGCAGGCATGTGGTCAGGCAGTGATTTGGGGAGCGCTTGATTGGCTTTTGCTTTACATTCCATTGGTGGAACACGCATTTTCAGTGTTGCTTGATCATGTTCATTTATCATTTGTGGGAAGCCAAAATCATAATCAAGAATGAAATTGTTAATATAAGTTGTGAAGCCCGGCACGCAGTATTTCCTCTGCTTCTTGTGACACCATAAAGCCTGATTTAGACTCAGCTGAAGCTTTGTGGAGCTTACGATGTAACCTATGTAAGTGGCTGACTTCGTTGCTGGTGTTCATGCTACTGCTAGTGCATTTTGTGTTAATTATCTTGTGATGTTGTTGTGTTTGTTGTGGCCATTTTTTTCGGGAGCAATCATATTTGTCCCACTAGTTTTTCCACTTCTTCATACTTTCCCTCATGTTCGTTTCGATAGTTTCAGCAATCTCCTTCCAGGAGTTTGCCGACATTTGTGAGTCTTTATGTTGTTGCTATCATTATTATTCCTTATGTTGAGACGATGATTGTTTTTCTTTAGTGTTTTTGTTGTGTCGACATGCCGTATGTTCCGTCATAGGGTTTCAGAGGGGTTCGCATTTATGACATAGCTATAATGTAGATTTCCCACTGAAGCATAAATCTCTGGTATGTCTGTTGATACCAGTGAACTCAGCTTGTGTGGGTCTGGGGGTCTTTCAATACTTTGCATAGCAGTGCACAGCCACAGTTATTACTGAATTCATTTTTGTCTTTTCTCCAGCAACCAATGGTCGCGCAAGCTGGTATGAAAAAGCACATTCATTTTTTATGGCTTTTTTTAGGCCTTTATTCAGATAATTGAAGAATTTATGCGATCCAAACTATTTGATTAGTGATTATGTGTAGACTTATTTCTATTCTGTACTTATGAGCAGTACTGTAGTGTTTTATATATATGCTTGCACTTGGTTCTGCCCCTTTACTTCTCTCTTCAAACAGACACACTGGTCCTCTCCATTTATTTCTTGTGTAGTACTGCTCTGTAAATATACTGAGATATACAAGACAAACTACACCGGCTGCGGGAACCATAACCAAGCAATTATACCACAAGAGCAGCTATATTAGCTTATAGCAGTCTTAAATCATTAGTAAGCTCACCCATCTCCTTACGCAAATATGCCATGAGTTATTTTCCTTCATTTTATATTTCTTTCATTTGTGCTTTTTTGGGTTATACAGATTTAGCTTTGATGTTGAGGAAACAGCATCTTGCTTGCCAGCAGTCAGCACAATTAGCCACATCAGGTTATGATCAAACCATACTGCAGGTGCAGGCTAAACTATTATTTTTTATTTAATAAGAGGACTGCTTGAGGCAGAAGGATTCCACCAATCATCAGCTTTGCTATATTAATTTATGTATATAAATACATATTGCTTAGTTACTTTTTCTGTCATATTTGGAATAATATGATGATGCACCAGATTTTTAATTTTGTTATTATCTCGATACACAGCAAGATATCGATTGTTGGTTGGGCATTCATCCTGTTTTAGACCACACCCGATGACTCATTATGACTAATGGCTTCTGACTAGTTTTGTTTGCTTCTCTCAACTTTCACACTAGGTACCTGGCTCATCCACACGCGCATGTATGGGAATGAATTCACCTGATATGTGATATGAAACATGTTAAGCATCCAGGGCCATAGAATCACTGCCAGCTCCTTTCCAGTAACAGA
Source organism: Tylochromis polylepis (assembly GCA_015107715.1). Classification (NCBI taxonomy): domain Eukaryota; kingdom Metazoa; phylum Chordata; class Actinopteri; order Cichliformes; family Cichlidae; genus Tylochromis; species Tylochromis polylepis. Next base: position 14,148 of record VVHJ01031438.1, read on the forward strand.
GGAGGCTAATTATTTTCTTTCCCTCTCAAGAATCAGTTGATTGCATGTCTTTTAGTTGGTCTGAAAGCAGCTAAAAGGAAATGTGCTGTCATATTCACATCAAAAATGTTATTATTCCGCACACACAGCACACAGACACAAGGTTGACATTTTCTAATTAAGCGTTTCCTTAAGCTGTGTACATCTCCCAGGGAAGTCTGAAAGACGCGGACGCCCTCACTGCCAAGATGAAAGAACTCATTATTTCCCTTGCCCACTATCGTCCTCATGTTTCGCCCCTTTTTATCCAGATAACAGAACTATTCCATTTAATCAATGCTGCCTGGTAGAGTACAGCAGTGCAGCAGCGGTCAAGAAAATGCACCTCAACAAGTAAGCATAAAATTCAATACTGCTCCCTCATTCCATCCATCGGCCCCCCCCTCCCCCCGTGCCACCCCAAAACAAACAAGCACACGGAGCAGCGGGGCATTCATCATTGCTGTTTCTGGTTTGACAACTCGCTCTGTTTTAGTATTACAATCATAAGCCCTGAATTGGATAAGGGCAGCAGGAGAAGTTGAAAAATGGAAACGCAATGGATTTGGCCTGCCACCAACAGCAAAGAAAAAAAGAAAAACCCTTTCCTGTTCAATTGGAAATGATGCCGCTGCACAGAAGTTGTAAGGAGTCGGAGATTATATTCTAATCCTCGACTCGCACTTTGGTAGTTGTGTTTGAATGGAAACCATGGGTATTGTTAAAAAAAGCCTTAATATGGAAATTATTTAACAAGGCAAAAAAAAAAAAAAGGGGGGGGGGGGGGGGGGAAAAAAAAAAAAAAAAAAAAAA
>VVHJ01031441.1:14467-41585 GCA_015107715.1 Tylochromis polylepis
CTGGATTTTTTTTTTTTTCATTAGGTGGAGAGGAGGGAATGAGTGGGAGGGAAAGGACAAGGATCAGGTCAGGGACCAAGATGTGGGTTCATTATTAGTCCAGACATGGACTTGCCAGCAGATATGAGACAGAATTGGATGGGACAGAATGAGGCGACATGTTGGTTTGGGAAAGGTGGGGCTCAAAGGTGATTACAGAAGATTTGTCAAGGTTATCCACTATCAGAGGAGGTGTGTGGTGCTGTGGAGGGAGAGCGCCGCCTACGGGCGGTGGAAGTCCAGGATCGCTCAGAGCGTTCAGAGCGCTCAGAGGCTAGTGAAGCGGGTCGAAAGCGGTGAACAAAGCCGTCCAGGAAGTCCTGCTGCTGCTGGGTTATGGCTTGCGAGATGAGGCAGGGCAGTGCCTGCAGGCTGCCCGTCACTGAGTCCAGCTTGTCCTCCAATGTGCCGATGCGCTTATCCAGCTCCTCACTGCGTTCCTGCAGCTCCGACACCAGGTCATACATCACATTCTGGGTCTAATGAAGGAGAGAAAGCAAATGTGTTTCAGGAAAAGATGGAACAGGAGGACAGAGAGAGGAGGGGACAAGGGAGGAAGAGGCAAGATAGAAACATTAAGAAGCTGTTTCACAACTTGTTGCAACAACTAAAATTAGGAGATGATATACAGTAGCATGCATATAGTGATTAAGGAAAAAAAACGTTAATGTAACAGCAATAATAAATTCCATGAGTAGACAATCTACAGTAAATATATTACAGTAGAGGAGGAAATCATTTAAAGGAAGCAGTAGGAAGGGGAGCTGTAAAGTTTCAGCAAGTCAGCATAGATTTTTATCTTACCATGGATTTAACAACCAACTTCTCCAATCCATTTATAGCTCCTGAAGGTCTTTAATCCTTTATGTGTTTGCTTGACACAACTCATTTATATAATGAAAAGCATCTCTAGTATTTAGGTATTTATTGTTTAACAGTTGTAACAGTTCTGGCCAGCTCAGCATGTGGCATCTGTAAGTAATTCTTGCATCTAAACTAAGCAATTTTCCATGCTGCAAAATTAATCACACATTATATACAGCATACACCATTCTTCACCATCACAGAGCATTTGATAAGATACGCAATTTAATAGTCATCCGCAGAGATGATAAAATACTCATGTAGGGTCTCCAGGCATGTGTTCCCCTCAAAAATCGAACATAAAATCCAGATGTGAAAGGTATCTCTATGGGGCTTGATAAGAGAGTGTATGCAGATTGATCTGACCATTGAGCACAGTAAGGTGAAAGTAAACACACATTAAAGGTATTGGCCTTGTAACCTTTAAAAATACACACTGGAGTGCAAATGCCAGCCAGATCAAATGAAGTCAATGCAGTCATGCACCTCCCTTTGAACCCCCTCTCAGCTCTGGTGCCTCAGCTGACATCTGTACAGCAGGACAGAAGCTACTGAAGCATTTCTGTATTCAGCCTCTTATGGACAGATGCTGTTTACAGTGTGTCATCAGGTTCAGGTTCTTCAAACTGAGTAGTCTCACATTAGGGTTCATTCTCCAAAGAGTTAGCTTAGCCAAGATCACTTTTTTTAGGCAATGCAAGTGCCATTTGATTTGATGTGATGCGTAGATATTACATTCAATTTAAAGTGGCATGATAATGTTATTGACAATAAACATGAAATTTAGAAAGGAAATAGTTAACAATGGGGATATAATTACTAAATAAATGTATATTATTTATTGTGTACAATAACTTCACCACTTTAATTACTTCTATAGGAGCTTAATTTGCCAAAAAAAAAGAGAAACTAAAAATAAAGTTATAAATGATTCTGACTGATTGTATTTTCATTTTCTTCCCTAAACCTTCTATAGATAACATAACAGTAAAAGTTTTAAAAGTTTTATTTAAGAATGAAACTGATTACCTGTACTGAATGACGTAATGTTTGGCATTTGTGTTAGGCCTCAAAAACTATTAAATATTAGATTTAAAAGAGCATTCCTCTCAAATGCTGAAGCCTGCTGCCTGTATGGGTGGGTGATATAGCCTATATATCACTTATATTAACAACAACTAAAGCTATCTTAATCTTCTAACTCTTGAAGAGCTGCACAATATTGTCTACCTGGGATGTTGTATCTTGGGCCAAGCGTTTTAACCAGTTGCTTAAAACCCTGCTTTTCCACCACATAGAATTTCTATCAACCATTTGCTCTTCCTTTCATATGCAGTAGAATTAGCAAGGAGTCCAGCAATGTTTTCTCAAGTTATTTGTTTATATTTGGGTCCCATATAAAAAGTTGCTATTATCTCCTTCTTTGAAGCCTGGTTGTACTCAATGTGTTTTTGCCTGAAGTAATATAAAATGTTAGTTGTTTCCACCTTTAGTTGGAAAGGATTTCTTGCATATTTTGCAAAGTACTGAGCTTGGCTGGTAGTTGTTGAAGTAGCTTCCTTTTTGTTACCAAATCGTCATCAGAGGGTGATGCACGCTCTTGCTCTCAGACATGCCTGGCTAGTCATGTTGTTCTATGTGCTGGGGGACGTAAACACAGCCCTTGGCTATTTTGTATTATGTAATTGCGGATGACACGATATGGCACAGCCCTATTTTCCTAGGGGTTTTTTACTGACTGTTCAAAAAAAAAAAAGTACAACTTCATGCAGTCCCAGGATTGGCTCACCTATCGGCTTTATTCAGTAAAGTGAAGACCCTACAATTTTTGAGAGGAAACCACAGGAACCAGAAGACCCTATATTAACAAGCACTAGGTGACAGTGGGAAGGAAAAACTCCCTTTTAACAGGAAGAAACCTTCAGCAGAACCAGGCTCAGGGAGAGGCACCTGGCCTTGACCGGTTAAGGAATGTCATTTACCATGCATGGGGAGAACAGTGAAAATATCCTAGGACAAAACCTTGGGGTTCCCCATAGTTTATGTCCTCAGAAAGAGCCTGCTTAGGCCCTTCCTGAGAAGAATATCGCCATATAATAGAAGGAGATACATTCAGTCAGTTTAAATAAAGGCAGAATAGCAATGGCAAAAGTCATAGCTGACAGTTAAATCACCACAGCACAAATTAACTTGGAAGACTTACCTTTGCCAGGTCCACCAAGGTGTTAGCCTGATCATTGAGTTTCCTTTGCTCCATCTTAACACTGCGCAGTCTGAGTGGGTGCACAACATGAAAAACAGGGAAGGAGAATGTGGACAAAAGGAAAGAGATGACAGCAAGGAAGAGAGGAGAGCAGAGTGAAGAAGGGGAAGGAGGGTAGTTTGAAGGAGTAGGGCACAGAGCGACAGGTTTTTGAGGGGCAGAGAGGGCCAATAGAAAAGAAAGGAGGAGGAGGAGGAACAACAAATGTTTTATCAGGACTCTTCTCTCACTGATGACATTGAAAAGAAAGACAGACATGCATTGTAAATATTTTCTTTATGTATCTATATTTATACACATATATAGAAGTGTATGTATATAAATATATATTAAAAGCATTCCTGGTCTTGGTCAATACGATACCAACCAAAACATGCAAAATTACAGAAGCATACTACACTCATTTTGAAAAAAAAAAATAGACTGTTTATCGTGTTTTAGCTAGCTCTTTTTTGTTATAACAAGATCTTTTTTTTCACAACGTTACAGTCCTTTAAGCAGCAGGTGGCAGCAAGTATTTTTGTTGTAATGAGAAATGATCCTAATAGTGAGAGACGATCTTGTTACAAGCCAAAAAAAGAATCAGTTTTTGAAAAAGTGGAAAAAAGAGCTCAATACGTGAAAGAAATGTATTATTAGGAGTTAAAAATGCCCTTGTGAGCAAGAATGCAATATGCTTCCATACAAGAAAATCCCAAAACCTGTTTGAAATCAAAACATTCCCATCTCTTTCCAAAACTAAGACATTGAAAAAAGGAAAAAGATGGCATGCCCTTTGTCAGTGCTACACACAGCTCAGTGGTAGGACTTCAGATATACACACTGGTCATTCAGTAAGCGTGCAGTGACTATGACTGACTTTGTGCACAATGAAACGAGTTGAGTGTTTTCAGTGCTGGATATTGTGAGTGTGTTTGTGCATATGTGCATGAGCTGATGTGTGTATGTGTGGATGCCACAGATAAAGGATGAAACTTGCCAGAAATAAACTGCCTAATGACACTGCTGAACATACGGCAACATCGACATTTCAAACATTTTAAATGAAATGCTGCACGATGATACATTGGACATGTTTTGTGATGCCTTCAACAAAGCGCCTCCTTATCTCTAATCAAATACATTATGGCTCTGTAAGAACTGTTAACGCTGATGTGCATAATATGCCATTGTTAGCAGTGGCATCACACAGCCATCATCTGAATGTGCGAGGGGAAGAATTTCCCTGTTCGGCAAATTATGAGACAGGATGACATTCAAGGGCATTTATTCATGTGCAAATCAGTATATCAGAGCAGAGTGAGACTGCTCGCTTACGGCTCTATCTCTGTGGGAAACTGCTTCAGCTCGTATGTGTCTGTTTGCCCGGATTTGTCATCCCTTACGGCTGTCGAAGAATTGGAACTAAAAGCTAAAAGCTCTGCTTATTAGTGTAACACATTTTGAGTACAATTTTTATTCTACAAAACCCCAATGTACATGTTGCGCTGTGCCTTTTGTGTTATCCTATTAATGTCATGTACAAGGCCTTGTTGTTTGATCTCATATTAGAAAGGGAAAAACAGCATAAATCAAGACTAAATCAACAGCAAGTATTTGATCCTCATTAGAACTACAGGATATAACACTGTGCTTATTTATGTCATCACAAAACCTTCAGGAGTGTAGGATGAGTTCTGTTGATGCAGGTTAATATAGCCCCAGAGCAGCTATATTAATCATGGGCAACATTATACACTACATCATCAATGATTATGAACTGCTGGCCAAGCCAACAAAGCTCCAAGCTCATTCTGCGCAAGATGCTTTTTCTTTCACACGTTCTCTCCAGACAACCCTCCACTATCGACAGTGTGGATGCTTTTCGTTCATTCAAGTCAGGGGGGAAATGGGAGGGAGAGGGAAGTAAATGGAACACTGAAGTAAAGGAAAAAAAAAAAAACACAACCGAAAACAGCAATTCAGCATCCAGCCCTTTTTTTTTTTCTTTTTTTTTTTTGGTATCAAGTAACCTTTTTGGGGGTTTTTTTAGTTTTTTTTTTAACATGCATGTCGAACGCAGACATGGAGAGAGGAGGAGGAGGAGGATGTCGAAGAAACAGTAGGAAGAGGATACATAGAAGACTCAACTTACTTCTGAGCTCTGCGGTGATAGAGCAAAACAAAGACAGAACACAGTACAGAGTTTTAACCCCACAACATTCACGAAACGAGTGAAAACCATTACACTTCTCACTGTAAGCACAGGGTAAAAAGAGGGTCGCAGGGAGAGGGGGGCAAGGGAGGGGGAACAGGAAGGACCATTACACTAGATTGCAGAGTGTTTGTGTGTGTGTGTGCGTGTGTGTGAGTGTATGTGTGTGTGTGCGCACGCTCTGTATGTGTCCATCTGTGAGAGCTTACATATGTGTATGACAATCAAAGGAAATGGTCTTCGAGGAGAGGACATTGTGGGAAAACACCATTGTTGATACTATCAGATATACACAACTATGTGGCATTATTGCTGCCTAAGTATTTTCAACCAAACAACATTAAGGAATGAACACAAAGGGACTTTTTTTTTTCTTTTCTTTTTTTTACAACTAATCAGTAAGAAATACATTTTCTCGGGTTAACAGTTCAAATGATAATACAGCCTAAATATTTTAACCACAAGTAGCATTAAAGATTGAGCATCATTAGTTCTGGTTTTAGGCCATGCTGAAAGTCTCCTTGGTAGTTTGTGGTGAAGGTCTCTGTCATATTTAGATTAGATTACGCAAGGCACACACGGTGCGGTGAACTTACTGGTGAATGGCTTGGAGAAACTTGCGCTGGTGTTTCCGCACCTTGGCGTGATCTATCTTCTTGACCAACTTTGTGTGTTTGTAAATGAGCCATGTTTCCCTGAGTACATTGGCAGCTGTGTTCTTTACCTGTGAAACAAGGGTGAGAAACTTATATAACATAGAGTAGTTTGTACTGCTCTGACAGATTACAAACTGAAGCACCCATCTGTGAGTATTATTACCATTATATTTTTTTTAAAAAAGGTGAAACTGTGGTGGTAACTAAATGGGTAAATGTAACATTGATATAACAATAATTTCAAAAAGTGGTTAAACACAGAAAAATAAAACAATAAAAAAAAATGCTTATGTTAGAACTACATGTGCCAGAGTTGAGTTTTAAAAGCTTTTTTTCAAATAAACAAGCTCATTGTATTGCACTCCATACATACGCTCGCCAGCCACTTCATTAGTTGCACCTAGCTAATATTGGTTAGCTAGCCATCCTCATGGCACAGATTCAACAAGGTTCTGGAAATATTCCTTAGAGATTTTGGTCCATGGTGACATCATAGTATCACACAGTAACTGTGGATTTATCAGCTGCACATCCATGACATAAATCTCCCATTCCACAACATCCCAAAGTTGCTATTTGACTGAAACGTCTTGTCATTTTTTACGGTTAGAAATGATCTGAGGTGGGTGCTGGTTTAGCTCAGTTGGATGAGCAGGTGACCATACGCTGAGAGCAGCTGGCCTGGGTTCGAATCCGACCTGTGGCCCTTTGCTGCATGTCTCCCCCTCTCTTTTCCCTCTGCTTTCCTGCCAATCTTCACTGTATCTGTCCAATAAAGCCATAAAAAGGCCAAAAAAATATCTTAAAAAAGAAATGATCTGAGCTTTGTGACATGGGGTGTTGTCCAGTTGGAAGCAGCCATCAGAAGCTGGGTACACTGTGGTCATAAAGGGTTGGACACGTGGCGTTTAAAGGAAGTTCAGCTGGTACTAAGTGTGTTTTCCCACCTATAGTTCGTTTACTCCGGTCTAAATCAGTTGATAAGCTTGTAACTTTTCCCCATGGTTTGGTTTATTTCACAAAGAGAAAAGTCCATTAGAACCAAAATGCGTCACTACAAACTACGTGAGAACGTTCAGTCCGCTCGGACGGATCCGTGCATTTGTGGTGTTTATGCCATATTCTGACCCAACCATCTGAATGTAGAAATTGAGACTCCTCAGACCAGGCAATGTTTTTCCAATCTTCTGTTCTGTCAAGTTTTGGTTAGTCCATGCGAATTGTAGCACCCGGTGGGATCCTCTGCTGCTGTAGCCCATCTGCTTCAAGGTATGACATATTGTACGTTCAGACGAGCTCTTCTGCATACAATTCAGTTCAATTTTATTTATATAAAGCCAATTCCCAACAACAGTTGCCTCAAAGTTTCTTATAATTTAAAATATTAGAAAGATATCCCAAACAATCACACGACCCCCTGTCGACAGCGGGAAGGAAAAACTCCCTTTTAACAGGAAAAAACCTCTGACCGAATCAGGCTCAGGGAGGGGCGGCCATCTGCTACAACTGGTGGGGGGTGAGGGGAAAGAGAAAAGAGCAAAGAGAGGATAAAAGACACACTAAGGGAGAGAGTGTCAGAGTTTAATAGTTACAAACGATTAAAAACAATAGTGGGGTAAAAACACACACGGGTTTCTTCAGCAGGTTGTTTTGCCCATGTCTACATATTTAAATGTACTAATTTCCTGCCATGTGACTGGCTGGTTAGACGTTTGCATTAACAAGCAATTGAAGAGGTGTACCCAATAAAGTGGCTGGTAAGTGTACCGTTTATTCTACAATCCCAGTCAAATTAACAGTCTGGAAGAAGCAAATTGTCACGCATTTTTTGAGCTGGGAATGCTCGAAAGAGTTATAAACCAAAACATCATCATCACTGTTATAAGAGTTTACTATTACAGTTTACTGTGACTCACTCGTTTGCAGAGTTGTGTGTCCATCATGAAGTTGTGGACATGCTTCTCAGCCTTGGTTAGCTCCAGCTTCCTGGCTACCACTGCAACTACCAACGCAGTGCAACCAGCTCCCTGTTGCACAAAAACAGCAACTGTTCCTTCTTATATGGACACTACGTTGGGTGTTGCTGGTGTCACTTAGATCTCCATATAAACACAGTACATTTCAGGTTCTTTAAAATACATGACCAGTGTGTGAGCTCAACAGAAGGAGAATTAAATACATGTTCTGGTAGGTATAAAAAAAAAAAAAATAGAGGAAGAGAGAGTGAGACGTAAATATATGTAAAAGAATTAATTTGAGATCTGACGTTCAGGTTCCATGATAATACTTTTTGAGCTGAAACACTAACGTTTTTCAGTTTGGTCATGTGATTTCTGTGTTTTCAGTCGAACTAGCGCAGCTCTGTTCAAAGTATTTGAAGCTATATTCCTTTCTGTAGAGCTTTCAGTCAGAATGGGACTTGAGGTTTCGTTCTATCTGATCATAGTTGTCTTGTGTGTTATGTTATACATTTATGTAACTGAAGACACGATGAACCTACCATGATCCCTGTAAGCAGACACACGCCTTTCCCACAGTAGGTGTGTGGCACCATGTCTCCGTAGCCAATGGAGAGGAAGGTAATCGAGATGAGCCACATGGCTCCCAGGAAGTTACTGGTCACTTCCTGTTTGTCATGATACCTAAAGCAATGAAGATGTGCAGAAGTCAGGAAAACTGGAACTCAGTTTCGTGAATGTGAGCATGCTGAAGAATGACACGGTGCTGTGTGAACCAAACGGGTTGTGAGCGGAGGTGGTGGAGGTGGTGAGGATCGAGGAGTAGGAAGAAATCATGATGGAAGGTGAGACACCTGTTTTATAAAGCCAGTTCTAAAAAAAATGCAGCAGATTTTAGTGAGAAACAACAAAAAAAAAGGTCTACTCAGTACATGTGCAAAAGACAGTAGAATTCCTTCCCGTTTTCCTTCGTCTTTGAGGCAGTTTTAATGCAGAGCCATATTTTTAATGGGAAGGACACTCGGAATAATGCGAAGGCGGGGGGGGGGGATCACTTTCTCATTGAAATAAGCTGATTTGAAACTGAAACCATGATGTTCACCGTCTGTCAGTTTGAAAATGAGGCACTTCATGAGATGAATGATGGGAAATTAAAAAAACAAAGAGGCTGAGGTCAAATCACGTCATCTTGATTTAAAATGGAAAGAAATTATAGTAAGTATAGTAAGCAGTTATAGGAAACATGTTTCAAATGACAAAGAGAGAGGCCATGTTGCTCAGCGTGACTGGATATAGTGCCATGGGTTAAACTTATTTTCATTATTGCAACCCCAGAATGTACATCAGTGCATCCAAAATGCATATACTTCTTCTTTAAATCAAACTAATAGTCAAATTATTGGTCAAGGTTTTCTGCAAATCCTCCTTCCTTCTCAGAGTTTACGCTGCCCCGACAGAAGTTTTGGCAATGCAAATCATCGCTTCAAACTGACAGCCATGCTTGAAAATGTCAGTCCAAAAGGCCCATAGTGCACACGTAAAGATACTTGTGTAAAAACAAAACACAATGCGCACAAAGCTGGATTGAGGATGACATTGCCGTACCTTCGACAGCAAAGCAAAAGTCAATCACGGAGGCAAATCTGCCTCATTCACCCACCCTCATTCAATTCGCCTGATTATTCCCAATGGGCTGTCTAGGAGGAGATCAGATAAGATTTAATTCCGAAGTCAAAATCAAATATTCATTAAGCACTTTCAGACAACATCAAGCTAACATCCTTATGACAAGGGAATCTAGACTCTGGGTCTAATTTCTTGGGATTTGGTTAAGGATTTTGTAAAGGGAGTTCTAACTGGGCCAATCATGAATTTCCAATGAGTTTGAAATATCCAGCAGTGTCCAAGCCTATGAACTCAAAATGACCAGCACAGTCATCTCTAATTATCGCACAAGTACATATCAGAACAGCTGGGGTCAAGTCTATGAATTTCTGAAGTCTTTCTTTACACCAGGGGGGAAAAAAAAGAAAAAAGACTCACAGTTTCATAGAAAAACCATTTCCTCTTTCTCCTCCAAGACAGTTCATTGTTACCAAACACCATAAATGAACTAATCATGCCTTCCACATTTCTTAAAACTCCCACTCTCAAGTTTTTCTGTTCATGCTCAAAGTCCGGGGGGAAAATAGCTGAGCGTTTTTGTCCCACAGAATGTCAAAAAAGTGTGTGGTCTATGGGATTCAAGCTTTTTCAATAACATGCAGAGAAGCAGTCTGTACAATACCATGCAGGAATAAAAAAACATGTCTGCATCTGCATGCTTCAAAGCCAGTATATTGAGAGCAGGGGAGCAACAGAAAAACCTAGGGTCCATTTAGAGATTAACACCACCTATGACAAATATGACAGTATTACCATGTGGAAGGGGACCGTACATCTTCTTGGTACTGTTCATTTGTAAACAGTGGGGTGAGGACTGGTTGAGTAACAAAGGAAGAAGCTCATTGAATTTGACACCCCTGTCTCTTTTACCTGCATCCCAACACTTCACCAGCTGCCCTTTGATAACTGCCAGGGGGATAAACCTGATCAGCTGGCTAAATATTGTAATTACAAGTGACTACAATGTTAGTGACTAGTATGTTAATTTCATTCATTTTGTCATCAAGGCATGCAGAGAGTGAGTCACATCTCCAAGGCAGGCAGGAATGTGCTGCACCTTTCAGCACAGTGAACAGTGTATTACAGTGCAATATGGTTGCTTCTCTGCTGTAAATATGACCTATAAATATGCTTGGCAACAATGCAAAAAGGCATTGTTGCTTTCTCTTTTATCGCCTGTTTTTCTGTTGGTGGACATTTCATTGCACATATTTCAGCTCTCTGAAAAAGAGCAGAAGACAGCAGTACTGGAGCAGAGACAGAGGCTGAAATGGGAGCAAATCAATAGCGTTTTAAGGCTCTCAATATACTGTGTCGAGTTTTGGAATAGCATGGAGAAGAGCTGGCACCACTTTCAACTTATTCCAGGACAGGACGTATATAATGTCCAGAGCAGATAGTTGTAATCCCCCCTGGTTAAATTCTCCCTGACAGACACTAACAGCAAATGCATTATTCTTGGATCAATTACCCAAATGTTTTACAGATTACATTATTTATCCAGCATCAAATACAACAACACTGCCATTTACACTCAAAAGAGCACTGAGGCCTTCGTTCTGCGAGAGAGCGTGATGACCACAACATAAGACCGATAAGGCAAGGTCTCAAGTCGCAGTGTCTTAACTAAGCTGACCAGAAACAAGATAAACAATTGCTTGTGAATGACTACATCGGCCTGTTCAAATCACCATCAGTGTAGTCTAATCAGCCTTTACCCTCCCAACATGACTATGCTCTCCGTTTATGTGCACAAATGGAATCACCTCATTTTTCAGCTGCTGTCGTCTGTAGATGTTTGACAGAGGCTGACAACACAGCCTCTCTATAAATAAAGTAGCAAGAATGGATCACATGTGAATGAGCCGCACTTAACCTTGCCAACACACACACACACACACACACACACACACACACACACACACACACACACACACACACACACACACACACACACACACACACACACACTTCCTTTTGAACTGGATTCCTTCACATACGTGAAATATTTTAACAGATGTTTCCTTCAGAACAAGGCTGCTTTTTAAGGTATCACACGCATAAAAGTTACTACTGTGCTTTGTGCGCCTAAAATGCACAAATGAATTTAAAAATAAAACACTTCCAAAAAATCTGATAGTACAGCAATATTTAGATTTCAAACATGCTAAAGGAAGCACATTAACCTTGCCTCTGTTTCTTGCCTTCTTTAGTCAGCCGGCGCAGCAAAGCAAAGAGCAAAGCACTTTGTCCGCACTGAAAAGCTCGTGCTTTACATTCTGAAGTCATCACCAGCACATCACCACTTTTGTCCAGATGTTCAATCACAGCAAAATAAATGGGGAAAAAAGTCATAATGACAAGAAAATTCATCTGAACGCTGGCTGAGATGACTTTCAAACAAATACATTGGGATGCTCCGCGGGGGGGGGGATATTAGTTGCAGTAAACATGAGCAGATTAAACTCAAAGTAATGACAGCTTCACTGAGAAGCAGAAAACCTAGCAGTGTTTTTACAGCACAGCCAATATACAAAAGTAAGCAAGCAAAGCAGCACAGCAAACTGAAGAAAAAAAAAAATCTGTACATTTGTGAATTGAAATTGAAAGGGGACATATTGTATTTTTACATGCTTTTTCATATTTATAGTGTTACAAAAATGGATGCTCAAATTTAACATGGCTGAATTTTTTTTTTTTTTAAATTGCCATGTATGGGCCAAAAGCTCAGGCTTTTGGATCTCTGGGATTTCTTGTACTTGTAGGCTTAGTTTAGAGTTCTTCTGCTGTTAGTTCTTTATGATCTAAGAGTACAAGTCAGAGAGAGAGCAAGAGAGAGAGAGAGAGAGAGGTATGGTCATCTCAGTTAAACAGCTCTGGCTGTGAGCACAGTATTCCCACCCACTTGGTGTTCAAACACTCAACCAGAAGGGAGGATGGCCTTTAAGATAATTTTCTTCTGAAGGAGAGGAGCTAAAACTGCTTCTTTCAGACGGAGGGCTGAACCAAGCCCCAATGTAAGCTATATATGGATTATTTTGAATTGAATTATGCAAAGCTACTCCAGCAGAGTCCAAGAATTAAAATATGGAGTGGGGTATGATAATAACGCCATAGTAAGTCCATTTTAAATATAGTGGGAGTTTTCACAGTTCAAAGCAATACAGTACCTGACTTTTTTGATTCCCCGATTCTTCCTGTGGCACCAACATGAGATTAATTTGTGATTTTTGAACGTTTACAAACTTTACAAGACAAGATTTTCAATTTTCCTCTAGTGGCACTATTAGGTCAAATTTAGTTATGGACTAAATGTGTGAAAGAATTAATTATGGTTAATTAACAAATGTTAGCGTGTTATCAATCTAAAGTAAAGTGATGAACATGGAACACGTTTCACTTAAAAATATGTAAAACTTAAAAGTTATGCAGGTTTTACACTGCAGTTTATGCTCAACCCATTGTAAGGTTTATGCCCTAAATTAGATTGGATTCCTGAACAGAAACTTATATTTTAGTGGTTGAATATTTAATTAATTTCTTCTTAAAGAATCTCAGTGTACCAGCTCAAATTTAAAAAAAAAATATTAATGCATTAAAGTTTGTTATTTGCCAAATGCATAACAATATTTTTTAGTGTTAAACAATTTTTTGAAAGTTTCTAAATTTCTATTTGTGTTTTCTTGTTTTTATGGCCGGTGGTCATATATACACATTATATACATCTCCCTCTCACCACCTGGTGGGTGATGTTTGTGGTCCTCAAGCTTCGGTCCTCAGGTCTGGGAGTTTGAGGGCCCTGTGCAGTAACTCAGCTGTTCCTAGGTCCGTACTCTTCTGGACAGGGACATCTGATGTGCCTGGAATCTGTATCCATGTGTGGGGCATTGACTTGTAGGCTTTCTTGTCGTCAATCCAGGTGGTGCTCAGGTTGCTCTGCCTGGTCTTAGAGTCCCCGGTGGTGCTTTGACCCACTGGTGTTATTTCCAAAGCTATTATGAGGTGTGCTCATGTATTGACTCATCTGCCTATACATTTTGTTTGCTGCAATATCTGAGAGGAGCTTCCATGTTGTGGAGAGGCAGGTGATTACCTGGACGGTAACAGTGTTGTACCCTTGTAGGGCTCCTTCACGCATATAACCTTTTACATTGGGGTGGCTGGCATAGTAACATCTGACGTGGACCTTGTTAATAAAGCATGTGTATATGTATTTTTCATTTTTATAATATCTATGTTTAGACAGCTTAGGAAAAAAGTACATTTCCAAGTTCCCTAATTGCTTTCCATGTAATGTGTACAATGAAGAAAGCTTATATATGAAAGTATACGTCATGCAATTCAAACATGAAATGAAACTATGCAGACGAATCTGCAGCAGTCTTCATCTCTTGGCTTTGTGCCCAAATTCAACTCTGTTCGGTGAATTCTTAAACACTCTTGAGCAGTCAAGGGGCTCAATGTCACAGCGACCTGTCATCAGGAAATCAAACACAGAGGAGTGGCGGTCTCACAAGATCTGATGTAACTGTGCTTCGGTCAATTAGCACAAAATATAAACCACATGGAGGCTTGCCATGTTGCAGAAACTGGATAATAGCTTTAAATTAAGTACCTGTTAGATTTCCTCTATATATGTCGCAGGGAACAAAATTATTTTTAGAGTGCCAGTGCAAAAAATGCACACACTTTAAAGACAAATTAACCTAAATCTACTGTACTAGAGTCAACCAACTAAAATGTTTTGTTTTTTAACTGAAAGCTGTTTGGATTTGCTGACTTGAGGTTTTATCGCCCCTCAACGAGGCTTTCTCTGGGCCTCTGCTGCCAGAAATGCTCAAGAGTGTGTTAGCTCATCTGCATTTTTTTTTTTTCACAGGGGCAGTAAGAAAACTTTCAAACAGTATGCTATAGTGCTGAGATTTTTTGCAAGTCACTCAATTATGAATAATGAAGTAAATAATGTCAGCTGACCTAAGTCCTTTGTGGTCTTGTGTGTGCGCCCTTGCAAACTTTCAACCTGAGAACTACAGTCAGTCTTTCCTTTCATGAAGTCAGGTCTCTCTGTGCCATGCTTGGACTGTCCTCCCTAATCTACAGACAAGCGACTCCATTCGTGACACCCTTAATCTTAATGTTTCAGTGCTGGAGTGTGTGCTTACATCAAAGGTTATCAGATTGACAGTAATCCATCACAGATGTTTCACTAAATTAGGCTAGAGACACCTCTAGAAAAGCTCCTCAGTAAGCTTCCAACCCCAGTAACGCACTTTAGGCATTCTCAACTCCAACAATAGTTGTTTTACTCAAGCTAAGAAGAACTTCGAAATAGTTCCCATGTAAATGTTAAAAAATATTTTTTCCAAGAATTAACTCGTTCATCCTCTGATGCACACTCTGGGTATTAAACCATCAGGGGACGCACAGAAACACCGAAACACTACCACTCCACCTCCACTGCCAACTCAGTACACCTAAACATTTTCTTTCATGTTTCAAATCTTCTCAGTACACTCAGCCTTCCACAATGTGTGGTGTACTTCTGCACACAACACCAAGACTGTCTTTAACATTACACTTTTAACTTTTTGAGATGCACTAAAAATAAGACCTACCAAATGATTGTGAGGTTTTCAAGTTTTCAGGTCCTTCTCATCAGGTCATTATTTCATTTTTGTCCCTTTTTTTCAGCTGTAGAAAAAAAATTTAAGTTTTGCTTATTAAAACATTTGTTTTCCCACACATGAGAACCACAGAGCAGGAGCCTCAGCGGTGAGTCTATTCCTTCTGTGAGACATTAATAGGAGTCGTCGGTGGAGCTGACAGAGTCCCTGAAATCAAATTTTTCCCTTTCTAAGAGTAGACTGAAACAAGCAGGAGGATCCATGTGTTCCAATAGCCTTAAACTGGTAGAAGCAATGCCACCGCTGCTTTGTCTTTTGGAAAATCATTTCTGAATGCATATGTTCGCATCAAAACTGCAGAAAGAAACTATAACTGATGTGGTTGATGTAAAACAGACAACTAACTTAATTTTATGCAACTACCTGTCTGTCTTTTACCTGTCCCAGTGCAGATCATACTAGGATGATTATCACATATTATGCAAATTTACTTTGTGGGCTTATATGCGCCGATAGGCTGCAATCGATACTAGGCCTGCAGAGCATGCACACTGTCACATCAAGTGAAACAATGAAGAATCTAACTGTCCCTGGTGAATAAAGTACTACATACTACATCGAATCAAAGAGGCTCCGTTACATTGCAGCATCAGACTATAAATGTAAATCTACGGCAATAAACTCAAAGGAACGGCAACATTTCAGTTTTGTGTATGTTTGGTTGACCTCACAGCCTGGAAACTGTAAAGTTACAAAGCCTGCTTGAATATTTCATGTAAACATGTGGTTGGTGTGAGAAAGTTCAAGTTGCACTGGTATGCATTTCTCCAGTTAAACATTCGTACAACCTGTTCTTGGCTGGCGCTGTTTGTATCTTGAGCCTGATAATCTGGTGCTGTGCTCTGAGGGAAAGTCAGCTAAACTTCCTTGCCTTTTTACGTAGCCTACAGGCCCTCACTGGAGTATGCAAGGTGAGAAACAGCAGCCTCGCATTGCCCCGAACTAGAGCATTTTGTTTCAGATAACAAAGTTAGAACAGGAGTGGAAGAGAATTAGATAACAGTTAAAGAGAAAAAGGAGTGAGAAACCAGGGGAGGCAGGCAAGGCATGCATGCAAGTGTGTAACTGAGTTCGGGCTGGATTAGGCCTGCTTGTTATGGATAAGGAAAGGCAAAGGGACAAGGAATCAGTAGTGGGGAGAGATGAGGAGAAACTGCAAAGCATGCCACGTTAGATGGGTACAGTAGGAGATCTGCAAAGGATCAGTCAGCAGTAAGAGAGAGAGGGAGGGAGGTGTCTTTGGTAGTGAGGGAGAAGCCAAAAGAGCTTAGTTAAGGAGCTTAGTTGAGGTAGGTTAGCTCTGAGGATGGGCTGTAACAAGAAAGATGGGAAAGGGGGCCAGTGTTAAATCCATCTACTGTAACATTAGCATTTCTCCCATCTCCACCCTCTCTCAGTCCCTCTGGTTGTGTGTCTTTCATTCCCCCCATCTAGGCATTTTCCAGGTAGACTCCGTGTTCGTCCAATCTCACACCGTACTGCCCTTTGATTTACTTCGCAGCGTGGTCAATGTGACAGTGTTACGGCGCATTTAACAGATACAAGTCACATACAGCACTTTGGGAAACAAGCGCCTCTTTTTTTTTTTTTTCTCCACTTTTGTTTCACTTGAAATGATGGGATTGATAAGTAAACATGAAAACTCGCATGCTGTTTCAATGTTTACTAAAAGAAAGGAGGAAAGGGAATGGCGTTCGGCTCATGTGGGCAAACAAAAACTGAAGACGCCACATTCGGCAGAGACCAAACTCTTGTTTTTAAAAGATGTCTCCATTAACACGCGTAGCAATGGAAAGCAATGCTCTCATTTACCCTTTAACTGTGTTACGCCACTCACGTATCTCGCATTCAGAATCATGCTGTGCTAAAAGTAACACGCAGCCCAGACAAAAATGCCCTCAGCTAAGTACACGAAATGACTTGACATTCGTTCTGTTCTTGCACACTCGGGCCTTATTTTGATAACAGAGGACAAAGTGTCTTCATCTCTGCAGAACAATCTTTTGGGTAAAAGCAACAAAAGTCTGTGGAAAACTATAACACTGTTCAATTAGTTTTGTGAGGGGAGACACATAATGAGATGGTAATGTGTGAACACAAAGAACAGAAAGGCCTTTGGTCCTCAAAAATCTTTGGAGTTGCTGCTAAAAAGACATCTTTTTGCAGTATGGATCTATAACAATTGCATAAGGAGAGAGAGAGAGAGAGAGAGAGAAAATGAGATAAGACAAATTGCCCTCTGGCAGACTGGTGAAGGTGACTTGAAGGAGTTGCTCCATTTTTATACAAACTTCCTCCTCCTCCTCCAGCTCCTAGCGGCCTAATGCACAACAGTTAGCAAAGAGACGCTTGCTTCAAAGTGCTGCTCACACCGTAGGTCTCTGCTGTCCTCCTACAGCCACTAAAATCTCTTAGGAATTGTGCCACTTTCATGCCAACTAGAGGGCTCTTCCTAATTCTCCCTTTGACCTACTGGGTTTGGAAAGGATCATTGGTCAATTTTGTTTCAGAGGAGCTGCCCCTTCTCCCCGCTACCACCACCCCGCTCCCCACCACCCTCCAACCCCACTCAGGGCAGCAGTGGCGCCAGCTCGGTGAAAAAAATGATAAGTTGGTTTTTCCACGGCTAGAGAACGAGGACTCACATGGTATCCCTATGGAGCAGCATAGTGGGGAAATAGAAAGTACAACAAAACATTATACAAACACACGCATGCACACACACGCACGCACACACACAACCTTCATGTGCATGCTTGCACCCATCCATAGTAACAGACGTAGACATACAGACACAAATCTACCCATCTGGACACATTATTCTGAAACTAAAGGACTAATAGCATGCCCTGCTCATGTGTTTGTGCATTTTTAAACCAAAACACACTATAGAGATTCCGTGCCTCTCACCTCCTCATTCATTTAAGTCCAGAAATCCAAACTGAATCCATGTAGTTTGTTTTTTTTTCCCCTCTACCAGCCTTTGACTCGAATGAAATGACTCCCTCCTATAATGAGGTGCTAAAGACTGAATAATGGCAAAAATGTCATATTATAGCCAATTATAAGAGAGATAGTGAGATTGTGTGTGCAACTTCACTTTATGGAGATGTCATCATACACAAACTTGATGTTGTGTTTTTTCAACCAATGTATGAAGCGCTTTGAGTGCTCTGGTAGAGTAGAAAAGTGCAATATAGGAACCAGTCCATTTATCATTGGGTTAAGGTGATCTCATGCCTGTGACACCTCACTGGCCTCCCTCTGTGCTCCAGAGGAGCTGGTGTGAAAGCTTTTTGAGTTTTAAATCCACCAGCCAAGAGGATCCCAAGGTAAGGGCGTGTGCCAAAGGGGGATGGTTAGTGACAGGTTAACATGTGGGTAGTTAAGGGCAGGGGTACAGGAGGGAGAGGGGAGGTACTTAATAAAAGCAGGCAAGGTGAGCTGCAGCAATAAAAGAAAAACCTTCCTCTGATGGGATGTTTAGCCTTTGCAGTGTAGCACGTGTAGACTAAAATATTGGGTTTGACAAGAACTGCTGCTATAGATTTTCCCACTCTCCACCCATGCAACTCGAGTCCCCCCTTCCACACCATCTACACAAAAATGAATTTAAAAACATCAAAGCTGGCATTAATGTCTCATTTCCCTATGCAAATGCACAAACGAGAAAGAAAAAGAGAGCCTCTCATTTCTCCCTGCCTCTTTCATTTTCAGTGAGAATCATTGCTGCCCCCTTGAGACGAAGCCCGTTGCGCAGTTTTGGTGAGAAAAACGGGTTAGGGGATCCTGGGGGCTGCTCTGCATTATCAAAACAAACCATTCAGCAAACAAACAATTAAACACTCATGAATTATGGACAAGCCATCTAAAATAGCAATAAAAACAAGGAGTGGGAAGTCGTGGAGCAAGTGCTGAGCTAATGAAATGTGTGCAAGGGTGTTTTTAAATAGCCGGGCAGTGGTGTAGTATGTGGGCGTATTGGCGTATGCTTTTCTGCACACGTGTACAGCATTGATATGTAACCTATTCTGATGATTCCACATATTTCCGGGAAAGGACAGAAAGCACGGAAACGCGTGGGAACAAAAGCGATAAGTGAAGGAAGAGAAGATGTCTAATAATCCACAAAGTGCAATTGTGCATCAGCCATTTTGGTTGGTACCCAGCAACAACATCCATTATTCACAGCTCTGTATTTACCTCTCACAGACACGCACAGTCCATGCAGCAATGATCCAGGAGGATATGCTGAACACCAGCAGAACAGTTCCTGGACAGATGGTCATGAGGGTCTTCATGACAAAGCGTGTGTTGAAGTTAATCTTGTTGAGGGCGCCAATGCTGCGGGACGAAGCGTCCGTGAACAGCTTGCTGTGGAGTAACATGACTCTGCCGATCAGGTAGAGTCTCAGGAACATGGGGATGGAGAGGATGATGTCCACATCCGCGTCGGCCACCGACGGCGTGTAGGTAAAAGCCAGCCGCGCTGTCCATGTGAAGACATACTGGCCCGGGATGGGGTGAATGGCACACACCAGCAGTTCCAGCACGATGAAGAAGATTCGCTCATACGTCATGGCTATCCTCCAATCATCCGCACCATTGTCGACCATAAACAGCTGAAGAAAAATACAGACTGAGGTCAGTTTGGCTAAATTTAGAATTTCCTTCCACACTCAGCTTTTTTTTTCTTCCTTCTACACATCTTTAATAAATTTTCAACCACACGGACCCTTGAATGAGACCTCATAGTATTGTTGTGTTTATAAATGATCCATAAGACATCGATGCTGCTCGTGGTGGTCAATACTTGATCTACAAATATCAGCCACAGCATTAAAAACACCTGGCAAAACTTGTGTAGCTCAAAAGTGTCAGTATACGGGGATGGTGGGAGATGGTGGGAGATGGTGATGGTGAGTTCCTCTGGGTTTTTCCCGAGCAGTTTTTGTGGTGCCCTGGCCTTGCCTGTGCTTGATTTGCAAGAAGGTTTGTTCATGGTGCATCAGAGCGATGTGAGTATCAGGAGCCAACATTTCCCAAACAGAACATTAGAAGATCATCAATGTTATTCGCTTTTTTTTTTGTGGCCGATCTTTGCAAATCAAGCAAGCAGACACAAGCAGCATAGATGTCTTATGGTTGATTTTACAAATAACACTTCTCTAAGACTGTAATAAGCTTAGGGCAAATACATAATAAATGTACAGTGCATGAGATGTCATGCAGTAATTCTAGTTATCCAAGGAAAAATTCACAGAAACTCAGATACAATAAAACAGAAAAAAAAAAAAAACCTGTATAGATTCATCAAGACTATTGCTTGCAAATAAATAATTCAGCGTTTTTGGACAACAACTTAAGAGTCATACTTTTCTGTTATGAGTTCTGAATGCGGTTTCTGTAACAGCACATTCACAGGATATGTGGATAAAACCTTATTTTCAGGCCTTGACGCCTAGTGTATCATATTTGACACATGAGTTTTTGTGACTTCTACACCAGTAATTTTTTTTTTCCTGCTGAAAAACCTAAATTGCATGATAACATTTTAAGCATAATTTTTTAAAAATTTGTCAGAAGGTTCAATAAACACAACATTTTTTAAAAAAAACAACAACAACAACAAACAAACAAACAAAACCCCACTGAATTTTCTGGCAATTTTTTCGTGGTTTGGGGTTTAAAGGGTTAACAGATTTAATTTAAGATGCGTTTTTCTCTACAGTGGAAACAAAACATTCGGCCCAACACTCCTGCAGAGGTTCCCGTGAATATGCTGCACATGTAGGTTACTCTTCTTTGCTTCTGGCCAGGTCTTTAATGTTTTGGGTCATTTTCTTTCTTTAGAAAGACAAAGTAGTCCATCCATCTCCCATTGTTACCTGTTGCCCTTTTTTCCCACCATTCTCTTAACAATATAAAATACTAATTGACGCACTCAGGATTGCATTAATGATGCATCAGAGTGTACAGTGACATAGTATTCCTACACTGTCTTTGTACAGACAAAGGAGTTTGTAAGAATTGTCGATATTTAGTTCAGTACTAATTTAATCAGTATCCTAATTTAAACATCTAATATATGTCAGTTTTGCTTGTGTAAACTATTTAATAACAATTTATAATCACAATCATTAATAGTGTAAATTGATCATTTTATTCATGGAATTTTACTGATTTGAATCAAATAACCGATTGCAAACACTTAATACTGTCTGTTCCATCTATAAAAATTTGCATTTCTATTATCATTTTTTGAAATGTTTACAATACTTATTTAACTGGCTGTGGTTTAAATCTTAAGCTGGAGACTGCTGTGGTCCTGTATCTCTCACTGTTTATTTTTTCCTTTTCACTCGTTTACCTTTCCTGTGAATGATTTTGGATTGAGACCTCTCATGATTTCTACATGCGCATCACAGGACCAACACTACGAGACACCCTGTGTGAATCTGAGACATCAGAGGCTCTGACGGCACAGCAATATTTCACACCCCGAGGCTGAGAACGGGCTCAGTGAACAGTAATAATAAAAATTAAAATAAAAACTTTACCACAAAATCACAATGACTCCTTGCAGTCACTAACAAATATAAAATATTTCATACACAGTATGAAATAGGTATTGTCTCTTATCAGTTATGATAGAACACATGTACAGTACTCATTACTTTACATTTTCCTACGAACGCAGGTGCAGCGATTTATTAAAATGTGTGCAAATGTACATGGAAATACAGCACACAGTTTGTACAGTTCCAACAAGCTTTAAAGTCAATATTTGGTATCAACACCTTTATTCTTCATCACAGCCTGAACTCTCTTAGGCAGCTTTCTTTTAATTTCTTTAAGTAGTCTTCAGGAAGAGTTCTCCAGGCTTCTTGAAGGACATTCAAAGCTCTTCTTTGGATGGCGGCTGCCTTTTGTTCTGTTCTCTGTCAAGATGATCCCACACTGCTTCAATAAAGTTGAGCTGGGGAGGCCAATCCATGACTGATAGTGTTAAACTGTGTGCTTTTCTATTCAGGTTTATTTTTTACTGCACTGGCAGTGTGTTTGAGGTCACTGTCATGCTGAAAAATTAGCTGCTGCCAATCAAATGCTTTCCAGATGGTACTGGTGACTCAAAATCTGACTGTACATTTCTGAAATGCAGCCCCAAACCATGACAGCCTCCACCGTGTTTTACAGATGCTGTAGACACTCACATTATACCTCTCTCCTGATTTCTCACATACATAATGATGGGAATTGAACCAAAATGTTCAGATTTGGCTTTTTTCTTTGTTCTTAAGGTCATATTTTTCAGGTACTGTTATTTTTTTGCTATTTTTTTTGAGGCAGCACAGTGGCACAGTGGTTAGCACTGTTGCCTCACAGCAAGAAGGTCCTGAGTTCAAGTCCTCCATCAGGCGAGGGTCTTTCTGTGTGGACTTTGTGTGGGTTCTCTCCGGGTATGGATGTTATTATTTTGTAGATTTTTTTTTTTTAGGCCTGTCACTTTTAATGTATGCACACCATGTTGAAAGTTAACATCTCACTGAGAATCGCCTTGTTGGTGCCAAAATACTCTTATGTCTGTCAAACGGTTTTATCTTTGGCACTGGCTTACAAAAGAAGCAAAAAAGAAAAAAATTTTCTGAAAACGGTCCGGTACAAGGACTGGACTGAAAATTGATCAAAAGGCAGCCAATGTCCAAAGAAAAATGCTGGAAAAACTAGCCTGGAGAACTATTGCTCAAGACCTCTTTAAAAATTACAAGAAAGTCCGGCTCCTTAGAAGCAAAATATACACAAATATACATGGGGTGGGGGGTATAGTGGTTACAATCAGGCACTTTTTGCAGTTCAACATGTTTTTAAGCTTCAAACGTTTATCTTTGTGTGCTTTACGATTACACTGGACTGACTGCTTCAATTTCAGTTCAAGTGAAAAATAAGAGGGAAAAAAAGAATAAGTGATTTGTATTCATTATATTTTTGCCAGTAGAAATTCAATTCACAACAGACTTTTTAAAATCAGGTTTTATAATATTTAACTTCTTTCATTTGGCGTCAGCTGCCAAATCAGAAAAACAATTATCTTCTGCCACACTGATCCCAAAGGTTAAATGAATAAACAAAGGTTACTTTTTCTGCTGTGCACTCACCTGGATTTCCCGGGCATGGTACATTATTATAAGACCAAGCAATATAACAGTGGAAAGGCTGATAAGGCATTTCAGTGCAAATGAGTATGAAGATTCCTAGGGTGAGAAAAAAAAAAGGACATGAGAGACAATATTAGAAATAGCCACCAAAATTAAAACAGTTCTCTTAATATGTACAAACATCATAGAGTATCATATATAGGAGTGCAACTTAACAATACAGTTAAAGAGCGTTTACCATTACACAGCTCATATTTTTTCGAGGTTTAAAAGAAGAAGATACATGTCATTTTAACGTCTATAGTATAGCTATGTGTATACAGATGTTGCTATACAACTGCATCCATACATAGCACTCTCAAACACACACTAACACATATACACACACACACGCTACTTATTAGCTGAAGCCTAACAAGAGCCCACATAATGGGGTTTCACAAACAGTGCAGTCAGGCAGAATGTTGCTAAACAATGCAGCTGCAGGTGGAGGTGTAGCCTGATATTATCTATGGACACCATTTCCCACCATCTAAACTACCAATTAATCAAAGCCCAGCACTAACAGGGGGACTTTCTACTTAATGGTAGGTGCAGAAAAGGCAAGGATGGTATTAGCAGGGGGGCCACCACAATGAGCAATGCTGGTGATAAATCGGCCGGCTGGATGCTCACACAGGAAAGCTGTTTCTATGTGTGTATGCGTACGTACATGGGGGGCCGTAGATCTAGAAAATGAGAACCTGTGCTACTCAAATCCCCCCCACCCCACCCTCTATGTTGGTAAAACGCCAACTGATAAATCAATTTAACAACCATGGTGTAAAAATGCTGGCTAATGATCATAGTGTTGTTATTGCAATAACAACACTGACGAGAGACGATTAAAAAAACCAAGCGGAAATATCATTCATAATTGCCAGTGAGATGACAGTCCTTGCTTCTCAATATATGTTGTCCTTTGGTGGTCCATATTACAGAATTATTTTTAGCCATCAACTAGATTGCTTTGCCCCTCAGGTTGGCGACATGTTCTCAAGACATTCTAATGTCTGAAATTGTTTTGAAAGTCCCTGATGAAATAATGCAGAGTAAACCAATTAATCCACATGCCAGAGGTTCAAGGATTTTTATGTCCCAGCGCTCACTGCCTCTTTACATGTTCCCTCCTTCAGGGCTCACAAAACCTTTGCTGAGCCGCGAGCGTCTGCTCCGTGATGGGACGTGAGATGGAAAAATGGACCAGCCACAGCACATGCTACCTGTCTGATGTGGGAAGGCTGTGGTGCTGCTCAGAGACATTAGGTCATTTCCATTTCAGCTGAGGTCAGTATGATGAATGGACTGAACAAAACTCAGTAACAGTCACAGACAAATCTATTGACTTTCTTAAAACCCCATAAATCATCCTATAGATTACCCCACCAACTTACTATATTTTAGAGACACACAAACCCTTCCTCACACACATATGTAAGAAAGAACAAAATTAATATGCACACACAGACACAAATAGGCGAAAAAAGAAATCTATCCCCTTTGAAAGGAAAATACTACCTGCATACAAAATTTTGTATACAGGTAAGGTACGAATGAATTTCAGTATCTCGTCACACAAAATATTGGAAAACCTCTAACTGACCTTAATGATTACCGTAACAGTTAGCACACTCCAATCCTGCATACATAAAGTAAAAATGCCCATTAAGACAAGCGCATCATATGAATAATTAATGATTGATTATGAATTTTCAGCTTTAAAATTTTCACAAACGCATGCTGCATTCCTCTCTTTTTGCTGACAGTGAAAAAAAGTTTTGTTTGGAAAGAAGTTTATTTACTATAAGCTCATTTATGACTGACTGTAAAAGATCGACAAAGCCAAAGCAGTAGCCCCTTAAACCAGAATTACTTCTAAGGCCAGTAGGGGGCAAGTCCACTGTTTGTAGAAAGAAGTCAGACTGACTTAAATACAAGAAAAAAACATATTTTTTGAACTAGAACCTTGGTGAGCACTTTCCTTAAGAGTTTAAATCATCATTTTGTAAATGAGGATTACAGTAAAATGAACAATAAAGCAGGATATGCGATCATATGGGCATGCAGCATCCTCAGATTAGGGATGTGACCAGATAATACCAACATTCTGAAAACTGCGAAAGTGCTCGTTTTGTTTTAGTAATGTAGGCAACGTGTATGCCAAAGCTGCAATTCTTCTAGAACTGACAGGGGGCAGTATACAGCTTCCAGTGTTCTTGTCTATCTTGCAGAGGGAATATGCCTACAAGCACAGAAAAAACTACACATGGAATATGGCAACTGATGCAGTTACAGTGACAGCTCCACCCTGACGTGTTGAGAAGAAAGGCAGTAAGAAGGTATGGAAGTACTTTGCATTTGAGGAGAATGACCGAGGGGTGATAGGCTAAGTGGTTTACAAAACCAACATGCAAACGAGCCTATTTCACTTTAGTGAAGCACTTAAAAGACCGACATCCACATATGTTCAAAGAATTCAAGTCAATTAAGTTTCAGTTCATATTAACAACCTTCAAAGTATTGTATTCCTGATGTTATCCTGGAGATCAGCTGTGATACACATGCTAAATGTTTGCAGTGGCTAATGTTATATGAATGTTTAAGCTAATGTAATGTAACCAATGTTATACCTCACAGTAAACTTTAGTAAGCCACTCAGCAACCATCCTAACATTTCAGTCTGTGCCTGTCAGCAAAACATAATGTTAACATTTTCTGGTCTGTGCTTTTGTTGCTTTTATTTACAGAAATGTCGCTGTTGTAATGTTCAAGTGTTTTTTGTTTTAAATAAAGAAGTTTAAGTAAGTGGGATGGCTCTTTAGTGTACTGATATACAGATTTGCTTGGCATGCTAAAGGTCAGTAGCTCACTTCCAGCCGGAGAAACCTGGGGCTTCTCCGTCCCCTTGGGGTTGTGTCACGAAGAATGCTTTGTGTTTAGGTGCATGGTAGTATCAAACAAGTATTATGGCATCCTTTTGTCAGGTTCTCAGTCAGATCCACCCCTCGCTCGTGACAGCTCGAAACTCAAGGCTTAAGAACAGGAGACCGCAAACCAGTAGGTTATATCACGGTGGCTGTTTCCATCTTTCATATATTGATCATTGAATTCAGAATCCTGCTCCTCACATACAAGGTCTTAAATAATCAGGCCCCATCTTATCTTAATGACCTTGTAGTACCATATCACCCCATTAGAGCACTTCGCTCTCAGAGTATTTAAAAGTAGAATGGGAGGCAGAGCCTTCAGTTTTCAGGCCCCTCTTCTGTGGAACCAGCTTCCAGTTTGGATTCGGGAGACAGACACTATCTCTACTTTTAAGATTAGGCTTAAAACTTTCCTTTTTGATAAAGCATATATTTAGGGCTGGACCAGGTGACCCTGAATCCTCCCTTAGTTATGCTGCAATAGACGTAGGCTGCCGGGGGATTCCCATGATGCATTGAGTTTTTCTTTTCCAGTCACCTTTCTCACTCACTATGTGTTCATAGACCTCTCTGCATTGAATCATATCTGTTATTAATCTCTGTCAATCTTCCACAGCATGTCTTTATCCTGTCTTCCTTCTCTCACCCCAACCGGTCGCAGCAGATGGCCGGC
>VVHJ01031453.1:27998-42214 GCA_015107715.1 Tylochromis polylepis
AACACAAAAATAAAAATAAAAAAAAAAAAAAAAAAAAAACCCCCAACCAAAAAAAAAAAAAAAAAAAAAAGGCCCTGGAAGCTGTCTGGACATACACAACACAGTGACCTTGAAGAGGAGATGAGCCAAAATTTAATCGAGTATAGCTTTTGCTCCTTTTGCAGTTTTTCCCAGCAGGCACTGTGACACATTGTAGCAAAATCAGCACATGAAACTAAACCACATCATTAATGACTTTTCCATTAACTTGTAAATCAGCAAGCTCAATATAAAGAACCAGTAAACAGCACTTCCTAAAGTAAAGTAACAGCTATCAGTGTAGTTATGTGTGCTTTGTTATGCTGTGTGTTTTTAAGCAGGTATAAAACTGATTAACTACAGGGGAACAAAAAGGCTGATAGAGATAATAGTGCCATCTAGTATTTCTACTTTTACATTAACAGCACAGAGAATT
This sequence comes from Tylochromis polylepis, assembly GCA_015107715.1. Classification (NCBI taxonomy): domain Eukaryota; kingdom Metazoa; phylum Chordata; class Actinopteri; order Cichliformes; family Cichlidae; genus Tylochromis; species Tylochromis polylepis. The sequence continues at coordinate 28,453 of VVHJ01031453.1, forward strand.
CACGTCATGTTGATAGGGTGGTTATTAATAAGTCAGCAACTCCTTTTCAACCAGAAGGTTGGTTATAAACTGCTGCCCTAGCCTCCAAACTTTGAGTGTGAACCACTACAAGCCATCAGATGTGTGATATTTATATCAGGTGCGGATAAACTAAGCATTTACATGTTACATGCTGCTCCTTCTCAAAAAAGTGTGAGCCGGGAGCTTCGTGGGATGGGTTTTCATGGCCCAGCAGCTATGTAGATAATGTGTAGGTGGCCAAGTACTTTTGCATGTATTGCACATAACTAAACACTGGATATACAGGGAAGCAGTGAGCCTGCCTCAGTCAGATTACAAAACTAAATATCATCTTGTTAATTTGATGTTTTATAGTGGGTGACACGATGAGGTCTTTGCTGGCACGGAGCTACTGACAGCTGGGACCTTTGGAAATTATCGCTGGATGTTAGCCTCTTCTTCTTTTACAACTGTATTCTTCTTCTTCTTCTTAAGTAATCTCTTCTTTTGTGTAGTTTTTAACTTATTGAACCAGTTTGCTTTTGTCATTTTTAGCTATTGATTTATAAATAGAACTATTCTGTTAAAAGCCGTGTTTAATAATCTGTCTGCTGTTACACAGAAGTTTCTTATCTTTTGAGAAGGCAACAAAATAACTCATTATGTTCATTCAGAGTCACAATTGAGACCGCAGAGACATCAGATGCCTCAAGTTGCTAAGCAACCAAATGAACAAATTGGCTCCAACAGACACCACCCTCGTTACACCACCTGAACACGGTGCAAAACAGCTCTCTACCTTGTGCTCTCACCACACTGCTGGACAGCACAAGCTGAAGCCAAGCTAATCGAGCAGAAGCATGCAAAGTGTCCGTGGGCATGATAAGATTCGTTCTCAATATCTTCTCACCTTTAGCTCCTCCTCCAGCTCCGCCATTCGCCGCTCCAACATCCTTCGCTCCTGGTGCCAAGGAAAAATGACGTGGGAGGGTGGGGAGCAGGTAGACAGAGAAAAAGAGTGACGTAGAAGGAGAAGAAGGAGCACAAAAGTTGAGTGAAAACAAGTGAGGAAGTGGTTTGAGTGGGTAGAGAAGAGAAAGCGTCAACAGACAGCAAGAGTGGCTGTAGTGTGGCAGATGAAGCTAAAACACCAAGTAACATTATCAGCAGGGGATGCAGTACCTTCCTCTCCCGCTCCAGCAGGGCTGAACAGTCGGTCAGACGCTCCTGTCTCTGTTGAATACAATAAACCACGTTTACATAACCCGCAATGGTATTTTTACATGATCACATGCACGCCTGTATGCAGACATCAAAAAGGTACACCCTGCAGCCATGAATACAATAAGCCTACATGTGAAACTGGGAGCTCACTGCTGGTGGTAGCAGTCCAGAATTGTATTTTAATTCTGCCTCCTCACACGTCCTGAGGATCAGGCCCCATACAGAGCACTTTACTTTCACAGTGCAGGCTTACAAGTGATTTACTAGAGTTTTCAAAAGTAGAATAAGAGGCAGACCCTTCAGCTTTCAGGCACCTCTCCGGTTTAAGTTCAGGAGACAGATACGCTCATCACTTTCCTTTTTTTCCATAAAACTTAAAGTTACAGCAGGATCAGGTGAACATGAACAGAACTCTCCTTTTAGGTTCAGGCTGCTGGAGGACTACACATCACTACTTTCACCATTAACATTTGTCTTCTCTCTTCTGCAGTTTGTGCTTTGTACTGTTCTTCCCCCTCTATGTTTTCCTTTCATCAACCAGTCACGGTAGACTGATTCTGTTGGATTTCTCTTCCTGTTAAAAGGAAGTTCTTCCCACCCACTGTTACCAAGACCCTGTTCACAGGGGCTCATCTCACCAATGGGGGCTCTGTCTAGTATTTTAAGGTCTATAACTTATGAAAAAAAAAAATCATAGTTGTCAATTGGTGTTATATAGATCAATTTGAATTACTGGGAAAAAAAAATGTAAAGAAAAAGACCCAGATACTAAGAACCTTTTTAAATCTAGTAGCGGTCTCACTTTTCCCTCGTCTGGGTAGAGCATTTGAAAGGTTGCTTACAGATCACTGACTGTACAATACACTCCCATTAGAGAATACCAAAGAAAATAATAAAAATGCGGAAGGTATGAAACCAGGATTCAAATGCAGTCAAATGCTTAAAACAAAGGGAACATTATATGGGTTTCTATATTTAGCAATAGTATTTGAAATGAGGTAGAAAAAAATCATAAGCACTAACAAAGAACCTGCCCTACTAGTTCCACCACTATGAGTGTCTTGCTTCGACTCGGCGTGGTGAAAGATGACAAGAACAGTTTCTGTTTAACTTATTGTGCAAGTTTGTCATCACCTGCGTGGCCTTTTCCAGATCCAACCTGGTCTGAGTGACACTCCTCTGAGTGTCCTGGAGCTGGGACTGGAGCTGGCTGTTTTCTCTGGATACCTCCTCAAACAACTGACAAACACCACACCCACACATGCATGCACGCACACGCAAGCAATGAAGAGTTAGGAGAAATAAAGCAAATGTGTTGCATGATCTCAACATCAGTGGTGTCGGTTCACCTTCTTAAAGTCCTTCGTCTCAGATCCTCCTCCCCGTGTACGGTCGTAAGAGTTCACGCGGATGTGTGAATCGAGTCCACTGGTGGAGAACTCTTCCTCGCCACTGGGATCATTGTCTTCACCCTGCAGATGACACGGACAGAAAAACAGGTTCTTACAGAGACTGGCCCACAACACTCTGCTCTGTGTGTTGCACTCACTCTCTCCATTTTTTGCAAAACACTGGGAAATGCCTAAAGGCTGCCGTGTGGTGGGATGCACTACCGGAGCACAGAACCGAAACTTATGTAAACTTCCGAACCAAAAACAGAAACGGACGGGTGTTAAAGGTGGTTAATATGAGACGCATGAGCAGAAATATTATAGTACTGTGCAGAAGTCTTGAGCCACCCCTGATTTCTTTATGTGTTGGTAGGAAAATGGTAAATAGTTTCAGTATATTGCTGCATCTAACTAAATGGTCTTCCACTTGTCCAATTTCCTTCCAATTTTTTTAAGAACACACTGCACACAATGCTGACATGTGCCAAGTTTTGAGCTAATAGCCCTTTGGAAATCACCTTGGAACTAAATTATTATTTTATGAATGTCAAAGTGTGTTATTGTTGGCATTTTTCATAGATTTAAGGAAAGAACTGGGGAAAAATTATGTTGGGCTTTTTTGTGACAGGCTACTTGTAACAAAGTGATCAAAGATACTACAAAACTGGTTAATTGCCAAGTTATCAGTTATATGTAGAGACAACACTGGTTCATCCCTTGAGTTAGGTGCCTTTTATATTCTTGAATGATTTGCAGGTCAGTGTTAAGTGGCTCAACAAACAATAACATTCCTCTGAACATGGTCAAGTACAAAGACTGGACTGGACTTGAATGTGTGAAAAATAAGCCAATGTCCAAAGCAAAACTTTAAGAAGACTGTCAGAAAGTCTGAAGGTCTTCTGGATGGCTTGTTGGAAGCAAAATACAAAAGGAATTACGGGTGGCTCAAGACTTGTGCACAGTACTGTATGTTTAGCTGTGATGCAAGCATTTTGTCATTGATCAGTCCAATAATCCGATATAAATTTGTGTCTACTACATTTCTGTGAGTTAACTCTTTGCCTACAAAGACGACATTTGACGACCTCCCTGTATCCTTAATGGCTTTTGATGCAAACCCAGTCATTTTGTTATACAAGCAGACCTGAAATATGACGAACCGCTTGGTTCAGAGAAGAGCTTCACGAGTTATCCCTAGTAGACTTTCAAAGGGTAAACAGTTAAGCTAAATCATTTTGATAGTCTGCAGTTTTTATTAGACTTGAATGTGAATAATCCACAAAGCCAGGAGTAACGTTACCATGTTTGTAACTTGTTTAGCCAAATGCAATAACTTACTAATAGAAAGCTAACATTAGATTCTTACCAGAAAAATAAACAGAGTGCCAAAAAAAATCTTTTCACTTGAAAACTAGAAGGCCAGCTTTTTGGCCAGCTAAAGACACTTTAAGAGTTTTAGCTCTCTAGTGAATATTAGAGTGCCTGACTGTTTTCCCCTTCAGTGTGACGTGTTGTGCTCCTTCTTCATAAAACCCTAAAGTCAAGTCTCCCCCCCCCCAGTTCCTCCTCACTATACACCTCCTCCTTTTATATTTTCTCTCACTAAATTTGTCTCTTTGTTTCTTGTGAGCATATCCATCCTGCGTTCATGTTACAGATTAATAAGCAGAATTTACCTCCCCAGTCCTCTGTGCCTTCCTCCTGGCTGGAGCCTGCCTCCTCTCCTTGCGCTCCCTGGCCCATCGCTCTGTCTCGCTCTCCCCTGTGTTGGCCTCCACATCTGGAACAAAGCCAGACAGCAGCCTTTTAAGACCAAACTAATGTTTGCAAGCAAAAACCACACACTGATGAGCAAAGGAAATATGAAAACAGCAGCCTACCTCTCCTGTCAGAGGTCTGAGGTCTTGGTGTGCCAGCAGGTTGTGTGAGGCCCAGCAGGTCTGACTTCTGCAGGCTGGCAATACGAGACCTCCAGCTCACTTCCTGTAAACACAGCATCCCCTGCTATGTGACGTCACATGGCATTATATAAGAACAGCAGTCAACAGGCCTCTAAAGTACCGGCTCTCACCCCTTCCTCTCCCTTCTTCTGCTTTGCTTCCTTCTCCTTCTCCTCTTCTTTTTCTCTCCCTTTGTTGTCTGTCTTCATGGTCTGTATGGTCTTCTCTGCCTCCTGCAGATCTGTTAGCGTTACCCCCTTGAGGTGAAAGAAAACACAGTCAAGCACCAAACTGACATACACAGCCTCTATCAGTAGGGCGAACATCTGAGCAGGTATCTGCACCTGAGTGGAACGGCGGGATTGCCGTGCATGTCGGGAGCGAGCTTTCCTCTGTGCCTCTGCCTCCTCATCCCGCACTGGTGTCAGGTAGGACCTACATGCGTCGAAACGCAAGTTTAGCAACAAAGTGCCTCCCCCCCGGAGCCCTTTGACATCCTCATAGACACGCTTATCACTCACTTGCGCCTCTGCTTGGTTTCCTGTTCGCCTGCGCTTGTGCTCTGAGAGTTGGAGGTGGTGATGGCTGACTGATCCTTCTTTTCCATCTGTTCCTGAGGAAGTCTTTTCATAGAAAGAAAGATGAAAGGTGAGTCATATCAGTCCAGAGGAAAAATAAATAAATTGTACATGCAGTGTAAAATTAAAAATACCTCTGAGCCAAGACACTATTAAGGCGGCCGAGTCCAGCAGAGCTCGTTCCTGTGCTAGCTGAGGTCACGGTGGGGTCATCCAGTCTCTTTCCATAAGATGAGCTGGAAACAAGACAAACCCATTGGAAACACAAAGGCACCTTTCACAGCTGCACACAAATTAGCGTTTGCTGTTAGGGGACAACAATAAGCTGTGACAATTACACACAAACAGCAGAGTGAGACGGGCAGTGAGCAGCATGACTGACCTGTGAAGCAAAGACAGGGTGGAGCTAGCGAGATCATTTCCTGACTGACTATTGAAGCGTCGGGTGTAAGAGGAGCTACGGCTTAGCCAACTGAGAGAGAGACACACACAGGGTGACAAGGGCACATATGCAGGGACTCAGATTCTAGCTTCACAAATACGGACGCGTATGAGAGTTGAGGCCCACCTGTTGGCGTTGTCAGCGGTGTTATCTGGAATACTGAAGAGTCTCCGTGTTGGGTTGGGCGGCACTCGAGCAAGCCTTGGCTCCTGAGTGCGAGGGGGAAGAGATCAGTTTGTCATTTATTTATGTGACTCAGTGAATGGAGGCAGTAAAGAAGCCTTTATTTGGCCTGTCAAGCTAGATTTATAAAAGTACGACTGTGGCTTCATGAGTGTATAAACCTATGAATCACGCGAGCGCCTGCGTACCTTGGTGTCAGCCTCAGAGCTGAGGCGGGGGCTGGAGGCAGAGCGGCTCATGCCGAGGCCGGACTCTGGAGGTCTGCTGGTGTCCTGGCTGGGGTCGGACAGCCCAGCTGAGCCCAGAGTCACAGAGCTGCCTGCCTTCCTCAGAGATGTTCTCCATGAGCCCGGGGCTTCAGTGACTGGAGGCTTGCTTAATTCCTGCTACACGCACACAGAGTCAACATTTTTATTATCCTGCCTTGCTGTCACACAGCCATACAGACATCTCATGTTCTCTAAATCTTTTTCCAGTTTACCCTTTTCACTTGGCTCGCAGTGGTGCTTGATGACATGGAGGTAGGAAGGAGATTGGTGGCGTTGCGCTTGTTGTTCAAGTTGTTTATGATTTCTCGCTTTTTCGCTTTCTCTGCAAGAGTGCAAAGGTTATTAAAATTTTTCTTTTGCTTTCTTTGTAAGAGCGCAAAAGGTCATTAGGATTAATTAAAAACAATAACTCTGAACTATAAAAACAGCCAGCAGGTACTTCAAAACAGAAACAACAGCAGCTTCTCTCACCCGACTCTGCATCGCTCTCAGACTCGCTCTCCTCCTCTGAGCTGGAGCTGCTCGAGGCTTTCGCCTGGCCCTGAGACTGGTTCTGTCCCGCCTGGCCTTCCTCCTCCTCGTCCTCAGCCGGACTGCTCTGCAGGGCAGGAGGAGGAGGGTGCTTGTCCCGCTCATGGAGGCAGATCTTCTCCTTGCTGCTCATACGAGAGATAGAAGTCCTGCAGGGGCGGGGCCAAGGTGGGGGGTGGAACAACAGGTGGCATGCAGGGAGCTGATCAGTGAGGGTAATCATTCCATGTGCAGCCAATTAGAGCGAGCATGCATCAATCAAGACCTCAGTAGGTGGAACAGTGGGTCGTTTTCTGTGCTGCCGTTTCTGCTTCGTTTGTAATTGTGGCCAATTGCTTTGCACCAATTCGAGCCGTTTCCTTAATGTGAAATGTTGAATTCATTCAAACAGATTAAAGAGCAGCCACAGAAGTGGAAAAAAAAAAACCAAACAAATGCTGCCTCTCAATGCCACACTACATATTAATGGTAAATATTATGATTTACGTGCACATTTTGCACTATTAACCAAGAAATCAACGGCAAAGCACCCCTCCTCTGAAAAGTGTTTGAATTAAACTTGTTTTTACTCGAGAAGGAGAAACAGTGAAAAATGGCATTCAAAGATAAAATGGCCATCTTTTTATGGAGAAACAAAGTATGTTTTTATATTGCCAATAACACTTAATTTTATACTAACTGAAAATTTAAAACATCCTTGCTTTGTTATATATGACATATAGGCACCACTGTCGATTCAACATTACAGAGAAGTATTTACGCTTTAGTCAGTTTCTGTTTCTTTTACCCCGCTTCACCAACTTCTACCGGTTTTTGCACAGTTTTGAACAAGTCCTTTATTTCTACCATCTACTGCATATTGTTAGCACACAAAGAAACATGCAGGGATAACAACAGGACACCCTAGGACACTCTCCAAAGACAGATTATTAACCTTTAGAGTTTCCTGGTTAAATTAATGCTAAAAAAAATAAAAAAGTGTAGAGTAAGAATAACTTTATAATGATTGGAGATTTTTTTTAAGTCTTTATAAAAAGGTATATATTTTTTCTTTTATTTGTGCAGCTTTTAATCAAATGTTTGCAAACCCCTGCATTTATGCATGAGAAGTCACAAGTTTTAAAACTTTTTTCTGACATTACATCATAGCCTGTTCATCTACTGGACAAATCCTGGAGTCTTCTATACAACTCCACCCTTTTGGCCTGGAAGGCCTTTTGTACTGAGAGCAAAGAGGATCCTACAAAGTTGAGAGACTGCTTAGAATTTATGGCGTTTATCTAGTTAATATCTAACTTGAAGGAATGTGACAGCATTATTTGAATGTCTATTAATTCACTTACATGTTTCTTATCACTGGCATTTCTGGTTTGATCTGTAATTTTGTTTGTTATTGTTCTTGGAATCTTTCATGTACAGAAAAAAATTAATCCATCTAACCATCTAAACTGTCTTTAAATGTATGAAATACATCTTTGACACAGCTTTCTTGATCCCGTGTTTATATGAGCACATCACATCGGATGTTCTGTGAGCCAGCGCACCCACCTTCACTGTAGTTTTTACGCTGCATATACTGTGATGACGGAATTTACTCGTATCACCCACCATTTTTTATTTTATTTTACTGTTAATATATTTTTCCCTTCTACTGTTTGATGGCAAATATAGTCTTGCTAGCAGGACTTAATTATTTGCTGCAAGCTGCCATTTGCAACAGGCTGAATTTAGCATTTACGACGACTCCAGTGTGAGCAGATGCATACTGAAAAGGAAAGCATTAATATTCAGTATGAAACTGAGAGACAGACTGCTACATCTACCCAGGTTGGTGGGTAGAAGTAACACAGCTCAAGGGATGGGAACGCTGGGACTGTCACACCTGCATGCAGACAACAGCTGGATCAAGGATTACTGGGATTGGGCTGAGGAACAGCATAGCGTGTACACACTCACACATACACTCACACACAAACACATGGACGGACCAACACACTGGCACTGACCTGCGTGTGCGGACTGGTACCATGGAGATATGTGGAATGGGCTCAATAACAGGAGTCTGTTTCTCTTTCTCGCTACGTAACTGAAGAGGAATATAAACAGACATAAACACAGAGAGCACTCGCCGCTGGAACGCCATCAATCATCACAGGTCTGTCCGACCAAGTGAGGTAGTCGCAGCGCCTTGTGTGTGTGTATGAAGACAGACTCACAGCGTTCTGCTTCTTCTGCAGCTCCTCCAGAGCGTCCACGAGGTTCTCGTCTGCAACATCTAAAGGTGTTTGTCCCTACAAGGACAGCCACAGTGATCAGTGAAGGCACGTGCTAAAGCTCCAATTACAGACTGAATTCCAGAGGGAAAGCTTGTTCGCCGTGCCCTCACCACATTGTTGACGACACCCATATCGCACATGTTGTCAACCAGCAGACTGCACACCTCCTCCTGCCCCCAGTGAGCTGCTGCGTGCAGGGGCGTCCACCCATCAGTGTCCCTGCTGTCCACATCCACCCTGCACTGTAACAGTACCCTGACCAAGGTGAGGGAGGTGGGAGGAGAGGAAGGAGGGGAGGAGTGGAGGAGGACAAGGCTAAGAATAAAAGCTGTTTGACTTGGAGTGGTAACAAAATTAAACAAAAGTCAACAAGCTGCTCTTATGTGTGCACTTATGCTCACTTCAGGACTTCAATGTAGCCTTTGGCAGCGGCGACGTGTAGAGCCGTTGCCTTAGTGTTTGGGTGAGGTGTGAGGGTGCCGTCTCCTGCCAGCACTGCCGTGGCATCCCGGAGCATGATCCTCTCCTCCTCCTTTCGGGCCTTATCCACATCTATGCCTGTGACAAGCAGTGACAAACTCGAGCTAAGACGCACTTCAAAGCATCTAAAACTCTCCTTCCACTTAGATCTATGATGAGTGAGGACCGTCAGGGTTACAAGTTAAGTTTGAGTAAATTAAACCTAAGTTTTGTTTATGAAAAGCTGAGAAATATCAGGACAATATAAAGGGACTTCTGTAAGTACAGTATCCCACCAAAAAAAAAGAAAAAAAAAGTGTGCGTATAAATTTATCTCATATACGCCAGCTGTGCTCTCGGTTGTATTTGGATCTCAGCTAACACGCATTCGAGAGAGATAAAAGCACAAGCCTGGAGTCCAACACAATTAAGGTCACAGAACATTTGGTGCACAGCAGCTGTCCTCATTTCTTTGCCTCCTTCTGGAAGGAACATGGAAAAGAAAAAAATGAAGTTCTGAGGCTACATATTTGTAAAAAAAAAAAACTGAAGCCTGACCTCTTTAAAATTTCCTGATTATTGCTGCTTGTGAAAAACTAACGTACCTGGCGCCAAAGCTGTGGAGGGTCATCAGTATAGTAAATTTAACATTGATTGAAATACTCCCAACAACATTGCTTCTGTTGACTAACACATGTGTGCTCAAAACTTTGTTTTCATCCTCTAACTTCAGTAAGATTACTGACTGTACATAAAAGTTCTCTTTTAATTTGGCATCATCACTCATCATATTGAAAATCTGGATTTTTGGTTTCAGGATTGCAGGTTTGGCTGATTAAAGGACCTAAAAATACTGACAACACTGAAATGGACAACATCTGATGACAAGCAACTAAAAATCACCAAGATGTTAGTTGGGAATGGTCTATAATTAGCCTTTAAATAACTGATCACAATAAGAGCGTAAAGTCCAGCTCAATAAGTTCACAATACAACCGACTACACAAAGAATTCAAACAGTTAAATAGTTGAAACACATGTTTTTCTGTTTTTATGTGCATGTTTTGCTGACAAAAAAGGGAAAAAAATTTAAGACTTAATTATTAACTGGGGTGATTACACGGGCATGTCTTCTGTCCTAAACCTTCCATTTGTGTTAATTCTACACAAAAGTAGGGTTTATATTGTCTTTTAATTATTAAGATGCATATGCACATCTCAACAGAACTGACAACCTTGAATCAACCCCCGTGTGCTCGCACTGGGCGCAGTTATCTTGCACAGTCGCTCCCATTTCTCGTGTACTTTACTAATTTACTATTTCTTAACACTGAGGAAGCGTCTCAGGGCTAGGATCTCAATCACAGTACATCGATACTGTGATTGAGACTGATTGTTCCAGCTGAACTGTGCCTGGAGCTGCATCTTAAAGTGGACTAGAGTATAGCACCCAGCGATCACAATAGTCAAACAAGCTAATGTGATTGCACGTTATGAGCCACTTAGAGTGAGGACACCATAAAGGCGGAGTGTGAAGTGTTCAATTCTCCCTTTTTGTGTTTTTACCTTGTTTTTTAATTTCAGCTTTCAGGAGCCTTTCCATTGCATCTTCTGTGGCAACATCCAGAGGAAGCTCTCCCTCGCTGTTCACCGCCCCAACATGAGCACCATGTTCTATCAGATACCTTAAAAAAAACAAAGATACAGTCGCCAGATAGTGACAGTAAAACCTGAATGGAGGATAAAATGAGTTTTCCTGGCACCCACTGATGAGGTTTTGGCCTTCCATCAAAAGGAAGATCGCCACGACTGTTTACTGAGTTTAAAATACATTTTTATTCACAAAAATCTGCAGACTTTTGTTAAGTCAAGTAACACAGACTGTTTGCCTTAAATATATGTCGACCAATTGTGCAGTCAACCCCCTCTCCAAGAGGCGGCTCACGAGCCCGGGAAAACCCCTGAATATGAGTGAGTTTTATGCGTGTTATCTGACACCGATTTATGTCTGTGTTTTCTAATCCCTCAGCACTACTTCGGCTGGGATGTGACAGAGTGATGGTGGTTGACACTCACTTAGCGATCTGGATGAAACCGCAGGAGGCTGCAGCATGCAGAGGAGTCCAGCCCTCGTTGTCTCCTCTGTTGACGTCGCTCCCGTTCTCCACCAGGAACTGCACCATCTCAGCATTTTCATCAATGCAGGCCTGCCAGAGGACAAACAACCACATGATGGATTGCCATGTACAAGTGTTTATTGTTTGCTGTATATTTTGAGAATCCCCACTGCGCACATTAACGAATAGATGCCAGTCTGAGTACAGTTTCAGTACAGTAGAGGAGGTCTCTGACCCACTTCACCATGGTTCGTTGCTAAAGGCAAAACTCCAGACTCTTCCAAAATCTGTTAAACTCAACCAGCGCAGCAGGGTTAAAACAATGACTACTGTGTGTCTACTTGCTGTAATGACTTTCTCCTAAGTGGGTTGCTAAAAGCCCTCAAGTACTTTCCAAAACACTCATTTTGTGGCACAAGCGAAACAGGGACTCTATTTAGCAGCTTTTCCTCAAGCTAGGTCGAGTAAGAAATCTCAGTGTGATCAAACACAAGTCCCGGGATAAATCCCACGAGGACCTCATGGGATTATGCTATGATATGTTACTTTGATTTAAGCTAATATTTATTAAAAAGAGCCAGAGGGAAGGTTCTTGTTCTCCATTTTCAAGGAGTCGTTGGTTTGTAAAAAGAGCTCGAAAAATATTCTTAAGTCTTTTATCAAACGGTCACTTAAATGCATCATAAAAGAAATACTGGAAATTGCTTTTATTATTAAAACAGATTTTTTTTTTTTTTTTAAAATTTGCATAAGTCTTAAACCCTCACACCCCTCATTTCATTATATTTTGCTTCCAGACAGACAGAATCTCTTGGTCTTGAGCAACAGTTCTCCAGGTTTACCAAAGAAGTGTTCTTTGGCTGCTTTTTCACTCATTTTTAGCTGATGGTTTTCAGAGGAATGCTTTTATTTTGTTTGTTAAGCCACTTAACTCTGACATATGAAGCATTCAAAAATTTTAAAAAGGCCATTAACGCAAGAGATAAACCAGTTTTGAATCTAAACGTAACAGTCAACTTTGCCAATAACCAATTTTAATTGGCATGAAATAGCATTTTTGCACCCATTAGGTGACTCCCTAAGAGCTATTAGCTAACGACGACATATCTCGGCATGCTGTGCAGTGTGTCCTTAAAAACTGAGGAAACAGAACAAGTGGAGGACAAAAGGAGATGTGGGTGGCCTAAAAAAACTGGCAAATGGACAGTATCTTAAAGTCATGTCCTTAAGAAATAGGGGGAAAAAAAATCCAGTCGAGAATGGTAAGATGGATCTGGCCTTTCATCCATCTGCTGTTTGCTCCAGTCTCATCAGAACGGTGATCTCAGTGGAACGGTGGCTGTCAACAAGCCATTTTTAATTAAGGGAAACAGGGAGAAAAGCCTGAGGTATGCCAAATTACACAAGACCTGGACTGAAAATCAGTGGCAGCACTGATTCCGCTTTGAGCTCAAACATATTCAGTTTGAACAAAAAGGCAGTAAACATCCAAAGAAGAGCTTTGAATGTCTTTCAAGAAGCCTGGAGAACTATTCCTGAAGACTACTTAAAGAAATGACAAGAAAGCTTGCCTAAGAGAGTTCAGGCTTTGTTGAAGAATAAACGTGGTCATACCAAATATTGACTTTCAAGCTTGCTAAAATTGAACAAACTTCATTTTTACCTCGTATACTGTATTTCCATGTATGTTTGCACATGTTTCAGTCTACCACTGCACCCATTTCCCTACCAAAATATAAAGAAAGTCTGTGCAAAGACTTTTGCACAACACAAAAATAAATGCATAAATAAGGAAAGAGTTGACCAAATAAATAAAACGTTAATAACACAAAATACAACAAATATATTACTAACATCTGTGGCTACTCTTTGATGATGTAAGAATCAGACAGGCACTTTTTATTCTTCATTTTTGGGTAAAAACTAATGTAGACAAGTTCCCAAAGCTCAAGCTTACGTTGTCATATCACCTGTTTTCTCTGCAAACTCCACAAAACACTAAAAGCTGAGAATCTTCAAATTTATGTAGCCTTAAACTGAGACTTTCCCCTCACACTGGCTTTATAAATAGCATAATTAGGTCATTTAAAAATGTCTTTTAATTACGGGGATGCACTCATATATCAGCTCACATTCACTGATGTTTAACTGTTGTCAATTTAGAGCAGAGTAAATGTTCGCAGACACACAGAGTTTAAACTTTAAAATACTTTAACAATGAAGATATTTTTGCTTCTCTGGCACAAAGGAGGAATAAGTAGCACAAAAACAAAATCTACAAGCAAAAAGAAAAAAAAAAAAAAAAAAACCCCCCCAAAAAACAAGAAAAAAAAAAAAAAAAAAGTTCACATA
>VVHJ01031453.1:55384-65657 GCA_015107715.1 Tylochromis polylepis
AAAACCCAAACCCCCCCCCCCCCCCCCACACACACACACACACACACACATACACACACAGGGTGGCATCGCCACAAAATAGTAAACATTGGTACGAGTTGAAATGGTAGTAGGGTTTCACAACATACAGTAACGAAGCCCCAAATCTCTTGCGCCTGAAGTACACCCAGCAATAACACTGAAATGTTTTTCTGCAACACTTCACAGAAATAGATTGCAAATAGTCCGTGCTGTGGGAACTGATTCAGGTTCTGTTCGGGACACCATGGTTTCTCCAGGGAGCATGCCCTATTATGAAACAGCATGAGCTAGAGCTCATTCTTTTAAAAAATGATAACTGGATCACAAATTGTTCCTGGGCAGTCCAGACCTCCCAGGGCACGTTTGGACTCACAAAAAAATGGACTGAGCTCCAAGAAAGCAACTGAAAGAAAAGATAAAGAAAGAAAGAAAACAGGAGGTGACACTGTTTTCTGATGGAGTATTATGTTCTGTTCACTCTGACTCTACCACCTTTGACCTTCGGCATAATTTATCTTAGTCAAACAAATACTTTTACACTTTAAAGTAAATTTTCCGCAATGACCTTTTGACATTATTTCCTCATTGATGTATAATGCAAATCATTACATACTGATTTCTGGACTTATCAGTGAACAAATGGACAACACAGTTAAAAAACAAGTAACACATTTGAGGACGAATGACCACAGTATAGAAGCTAAAGGTCTCCTAGAGCTATTTTCTATATAAAAAATATGTTTATTTATAAATATACATATATATATTAAATATCATATGTTATGGATGTTTTGTGTATGCCAGAATAACTGTAGACTGAAAATATCACTTTTAACTAACATTTGTCAGTAAGTTAAAATTAGCAGTTTTGGCATATGTATAATTTATATGAATATGTTAAATGCAAGTTAATGCAAATATAAAATCAGCAACTCAATGCATTTAGGCATGTATACATGGTCAAGACAACATTCTCTTCAAACCAAGCATGAGAATGAGGAATAAAGGTGATTTAAATTACTTCAAACGTGGCACGGTTGTTGATGCCAGATGGACTGGCCTGAGTCCTTCAGAAACTGTTGATCTGCTGGGTTTTTCCCACAGGCCATCTCTGGGGCTTACAGAGAATGGTCCGAAAAGAGAAAATATCCAGTGATCTAGGTGAAAATGTCATGTTGATACCAGAGGTCAGAAAAGAATGGCCATACCGCTTTGATCTGATATGAAGGCAACAATACCTCAAATACTTAAGCTAAACCCAAGGTATGTATACAAGCATCTCTGATAAATACATGAACGCTTGGATCCATCAAACATATCAATGATTCAGGCTAGTGATGGTGTAAAGTTGTAAGGGCTCTTGTCTTAGGATACTTTGGGCTCCTTACTACCAGCTGAGCATCATTTAAACACCACAGCCTACCTGAGTATTGCTGATCATGTCCATCCTTTTATGACCACAGTGTACCTATCTTGTGATGGATGCTTCCACCAGGATAACACACCATGCCACAAAGCTCAAATCACTTCAAACTGGTTTCTTGAACATGACAATGAGTTCACTGTACTCAAATGACCTCCACAGTCACGGGTAATTTCACCAATTTAAAAAAATATTTTAAAATTATTTCATTAATCTTATTATTATATTCGCATTTAAAATTGTTCACAGCGTGAGCCATCTGAAAATAGTGTTTATGGGTGGACATCATCACAATGACGCCTACAGCAATAAAATGATCTCAACAGCGCCGTCCGATGGGCAAAGAGGGACTGACATCACTGCACACGTTGCTGACACGACTGTCCCGCCCTCTGCTGAAACTTTGGCGGCGCCACCATCAAGTCGCTCGTTATGACATACAAGAGCTACCGAAGGGGCGGGCTTCTAGAATTAAACGGATAATGTCGATTTGATTCCTCCTATGTCCTGGCGTCAGATCTTGTGAAAAAAAAACAAACGAACAACAGTGACGCAAAGCCCTCTTTTTAAAAACAATCTGGCTTCCGGAAGTAACGATAAAGAGTTAAGAAACCAGACTTTGTTGTTACACTTTAGTAAGTTAATAACATTGCATTAGGTCGTAAACAGCTCTGGTAAATTAGCGAACACCAAGAGCTCAACGGAAGCGAGCGGATATTTTTTGATAAGCATTTTTGCTCTTAATTATAGCTATGGCTAGCTAATAACGTTTAGCTTCGTAATGATTACATTAAACTAAAACGAACATGTGTCAAGTAAAAACTGTTCGTCGCTTCTCATGGCAGCCTCTTAGCTCCGTCTGGGTGTAATGACATGCCATGACTTGTACATAACAAAGGTTATGCGGGGAGAAAATCTCAGGACAGTACTGGGCGAGTGGCAAGTCAGCTAACAGACTGTGTGTTCAATGGACAGAGGCAGCGAAGACGATGCACCTCCTGATGAAGAAGGTGGATGCCATGCAGCCAGCTCAGAAGATGGAGAAGTGGAGGTTACACCTGAATACAGCCTTTCAGGTGGAGTTGCAGAAACTTTGGCCCACAGGATCTGGGGACTTTTGAATCAGGATGAGGAGAGGATGACTGGCCCCACTATGTTTGGAGAGCAGGGAGATGTTGTTGGTCCCCCCTCTGTGTCTCCCATCAGCCTTATGGATACCTGTGCTTCCTCCATATCTACCCTTCCCTCCTGCTCTCACTCCTTCAGCCGTCACACCGACTTTTCCTCATCATCTTCATCGTCTTCTGCCTTGTCCCTGTCTCCACCCTTGCCTCCTTCTGTGGAGCTCTCAGCTGTCTTGACTGATACAAGACTGACCCTGGATGTGTACCAGGGAGGTGCAGCTGCATTGCCCCTCCTGTGGGAATCCATCCCAGGGCAGCTGAAGGGCCTCCAGTACCTGAGGCTGGGCTCTGAGGATAAAGCAGGGCTGGATGGTGCACTGGATGTCCTATCCTATCTGACAGGGTTACGATCACTGGCTATTCGGGGTACTTTTTTCATAAATTTAATTTAGTGTCATCTACTTGTCACCATACATTGTTTCATTGCATTTTAGTTGTTACCTTTGGTTAAATTAAACTATGTAATACTGTGCCACTGAATGATGATCATGCTGTGATCCTCTGTCTTTTTCTTCTCTTCTAATTGCATTTTTCTTTCTAACTAAAGGACACTGTTTACATGACTCAAGAGGTGACCCCCTGCCTGGCCTCCTCACCACGTTGCCAGCATCTGTTTCCTCACTTTCCCATCTGGTGCACCTGGATCTGTCCTTCAACCAGCTCTCCTGTTTGCCATCCTGTCTGCTTAGCCTTCCCATGTTGTCCTCGTTGCTCCTCTGTCACAACCACCTCTCGACTTTGCCCCCTGATATAGGCCAGCTGTCCTCCCTCACCTACCTCTCCCTCCTGGGGAATGAGCTGGTGTCTCTCCCCCCGGGTCTGGGTCAGCTGAAAGCGCTACAGACTCTGGATGTGTCAAATAACCTCCTCCAAGAGCTACCTGATGAAATTGGTTCTCTGGAGGAGCTTGTTAAGCTGGAATTGTCCCAGAACAAGCTGAAGCAGCTACCAGAGAGCATGGGTAAGGGCATAAGAGTGGGTGTGTCTAGTGAAAAATCACTTAATGTAAGATAAATTGGTCTCGGAGCAATTCAGAGAGAGTAACACTGTATTTTTTTTGTTGTTGCTCAGGCTCTCTCCTTTCACTCAGGCAACTTGTCATCTACAGCAATGACCTCCGTCGGATCCCACTCTGTCTGAACAAACTGCCTCTGCTTAAAATAGATGTCCGTGACAATCCCCTGGGACGACCTCCAACTCCTCCTCCACTCTCTCCTACACCAGGTGAGCAGAGAAAAACAGGAGCTTAAAACTGATTAGAGCTCAAAGTATTTTGATCCTTAACATGCAGTGTTGAAGTTTGTTTTTAGCATATTAACTCTGTTTTATCGCTGTTTTCTCACCAGATGAAGCAGAAACAAAACTCCTAGAAATGCACATTGGGTTTAATCAGCACAGGTAGAGTGTCACTCACAGCAGGCTCATATTTTCTCATTCTTTGAAATAATCCTGTTAGTTAAATCGATACAAGCTATATTTAAAAAAAAAAAAAAGGTTTGAGGCTTCTTTTGCTCTTTAGTTTCTGCGTTTCGTCTGCTGGGTGTCATGTGTTCCTCCCAGGGGGGGCTGAGCTGGTGTTCCCCCCAGGATGCATAGTGACAACCACAAAATTGGAGTGGGCCGAGAAGAGGCCACAGCGAAAGTGGGTGCAGCTGGAGGAGCATGAGATCCTCCTTAGTCGTCCATTGGAACTTCGTCCTCATGGAGTCACATTTTTAAAGGTATTTTAAAGCGTATAGGAACACACCATAACCATTTAGTTATCATGATTTGGTAGTTTGGTAGTTTCGCGGCTGTGGAGAAACTCTATAACAATATCATCACAGTTTTGTCTTAGAGACAAATCCCTAACAGAATGTCTCCAGAATAAAGGTGTTGAGATTTAGAGATTGAGTAATTTACAGGAAAGATGACCTTTTAAATTACATTGTGAATTGGCTCCAGTAATGTTTTGATTTGAAATGAGGACACCTGCTGAACAGACTTTAACCATGCATTTTGTAAAAATCTCTATCCTTTCATAAGCCCCCTGAACTTTACGTCTGTTTTCATATTTGTTTAGAACCTTAGCCATTTACGCACTCAGATAAACATGACAAACTCATTTTTTTTGGAATATTAGTTATACAGTCATCAGCCACTTTATTAGTTTCACCTTGTTAGTACTAGGTGTTTTTGACATCAGAACTGCCTTAATTCTTCATACATTCATGACAATGTTAGAGATTTTGGTACAAATTGACACAATAGCATCACACAGTTGCTGCAGATTTTTTTGGCTGCACATCGATGATGCAAATCTCCCGCTCCACCACATCCTGAAGATGTTCAAATCCCTCAATAAACCCTCTAATCGCCTACTGTTATACCTGTTATATCTAATACACAAATATTAAAATGTGAATATATTTGTACATCAAAATCCGACACATAAATACAAACACACACACACACACACACACAGATCTGGTGACTGTGGAGGCCATTTGATTACAGTGAGTCCTTTGTCATGTTCAAGAAACCAGTTGCGTTATCCTGCTAGAAGCAGGCATCAGAAAATTGGTACACTGTGTTCATAAAGAGATTGGTCAGCAGTAACACCTATGTAGGCTGTGGTGTTCAAATGATGCTTACTTGGTAGTAAGTTGCCCAAAGTTTACCAAGAAAATAACTCCCAAACAATTACACCACCAGCAGCCAGAAACTCAATAAAAGGGAGGATGGATCCATGCTTTCATGTTGTTTATACCAAATTCCCTCCCATCAGAAAATGAAACTCATTAGACCAGGCAATGTTTTTCCAGTCTTCCACTGTCCAATTTTGGTGAGCTGGTGTGAATTGTATTCTCAGTTTCCTGTTCTTAGCTGAGAGGTGTGGCACCTGATGTGGTGTTCTGCTACTGCTAGTCATCTGCTTCAAGGTTTAATGTGTTGTGCATTCAGAGATGCTCTTCTGCATGCCTTGGTTGTAACGAGTAGTCATTTGAGTTACTGTTGCCTTCATATCAGCTCAAAGGAGTGTGGCCATTCTCCTCTGACCTCTGATATCAGCAAGGTATTGAGTAGGTGTACCTAATGAAGTGGCTGGTGAATGTATGTATCAAACGCTTTTCTGGTGCGGTGGTTAGACCTGGTGCCTCACAGCGAAAAAGGCTCTAGGTTTGAACCTTCCTGGGTCATTTCTGTATGAAGTTTGCATGTTAGGTTAGCAGGTGCCATAGGTGTGGATGTGAGATGGATAATGGGCTTAAAATGCACAAAATAAAGCACTGTATGAATGTATGAATGTGACTTGTAACTTGAGTGGTTTCACTTCAGATAATTGTTATTTCTTATCTGATTCTTTCTTGCACATGTGATGAATGCATCTCACCTCTAAAATGCTTAAAGCCCGTGGAGGTATGTGTGCCATATCACCGGACAAAAAGAAAGGAGGTGGTGGTGCGGACGTTTGATGGACAGTCATGGAGCACTCTACCCACTGAGCTAAGGAGAGGAAGCAAGAGCCATAGCAGTCGCCCTGGGGGACATCCAGCCAGGGTAAACCATAAAACATGCTACTGCAAATGGATATTATTGCAAATCTTTTTCTTTTTTTTTCTTGGACAAATGGTATTACTGTATTAGTGATGAAACTGGCTTCTTTTTGTACCTTTAGCTGGCATGCTGCTCAGTGAACCACTTTTCCTGGTTTATGGCAGTGTCTCGCCCAGTAAAGGACAGCTGCTCTGTTACACCAGCCGGAGGCTTGCTGGTGTCGAGCGCTGATCCTGGAGTAAAGCTTCACTTTCCTCCAGATTCCACAGTGGAAACTCGCACCATCACTTTACAGGTCAGCTAGCAGCAGTACTCTACACATGCTTAATATCACTGTTCTTGTATGGTCTGCATGACTTTGGTGTGTCTCGATGTGTAGGTGTTGCAGGTGTCTATGTCAGATGTGCAGGCGCTGGGCAGTGATCCTCAGGCCAAAGTTAGCCCCCTACTTTGTCTCTCCCAGACTCCCAGCATGCATTTCCTACAGCCAATCAAAGTTCAGATCCCCCTGCCGTCTGGCGTCACCGGTACATTACGCCCTCTTGATTCTCACACATGTCTAATAACACATGATATTAGTGTGTATTCACTTGTTTCTTCCTTTCTTTGCAGGGCATACAGTTGATATGTCCTGTTTGCATCTGCTCCATGGAGATCCCACTGCCCAAACCTGGACTGACATCACAGCACAAGTCTCTCTCTATGTTACCCATTTGTATGCCATTTTCTACATTACACATTTCTCCTGGTAAGGGTCTGCTCTATATTACCATGATGCACTTTTGAAATATAGTTCACAGTGTAGCATTATAACGTGTGCACCCCTACAGGTATTGGCTCTGGTATACTACACAGCGCTGCGTCAGTGGGGTGGTCAGGAAGATTTACCAGAGGCTAAAACAATTCAAAGTCCAGTTCCTGGTCCTCCAGAGGAAGACTGATCCTTCACAGGTTCTGCTGCAGTGCTTACCTTCTAACAAGGTTTGTGGTGGGTTTTTTTCCCCTGTGTTGTTACTGTGCACAGTCACAGTCAGCCACTGTGTGTGGTGTCTTAGCCTTGGTAGTGTATGACTTTGAACGGATTTGTTTCTGGTGTAAACTGCATGCTCAGGTGCTAAGCAATGGTTGTGGTGTTTCCTGCACAGGTAGAGAGCAGAATGCAGTCTTTGTCAGAACAATATGATGGACCCCAGCCTTCAGACCTGTGTGACCTGCTGGAAGGAGAGCAGTTCTTTGCTGGCTTTGAGAGGGGCTTAGAAATCAGCACAGGTATGAAGCCTTAAAGAAACTTGTTTGAGGTTGATGTGGAGTTTTTATCAACCCTACTTTACTGATCACATGGTCGCCACTGTTCACACAGTGAGCTAAACTGTCAACCTTCATAAGGATAAGTGGAAGAGGATGGATGGATGGTGTTTTTATATCAGTAGTGAACCGAGCAGATGATGTTATGATGCAGATGAATGCCATGATGGCATTTTCTCCTCTGAACTGTAGTTTATTATCGTCAGCCAGGCTAACCAACCTAAGGGAGAAATCCCGTCATCCTTAAGCATGTGTGGGGTGAAGTTGTCAGAGATAGGAATCACAACCAGGATTTACATAATATTTGCAGCACATTCTAGATAATTACGTAAATGGGTCAAAAGCTTAATTTCTATGTTGCACTTGTTTCATGCTCCATGTTTCGTGGTTTGCTTTCGGTTAGGGTTAGGTCCTCTGTTCTCCGTTCTCCGTTTCACCTTCTGTGTGCATTTTTTTCTTCTCCTCTGCTCCCCTCCCTGCATGTCACAGTGAAACAGACACATAGGAGCAATGAAGGGGAGAAGTGGATCAGTTAAAAAATGGCTCAAATTAACATAACTCATTTTGTTGCTGTAAATATTTTACGGCCAAAGCGTTAAACCTTTTTAAATGTTTTGTTTGTGTTGACATTTTCATTTAGTTACTTTTTCACAGGAACAGCATGCCTCTGTGTTTTGGAAATCCTGATTTGTAAATTAACTACTAGATTAAAGGAGAATCAATTATCTTTTTGGACAAAAATTAAATATGTGTTTAAATGTATCCAGATGATTTCTTTAAGGGTTTAATCAATGCCAGGAGGACTTTAGCTTGTTTGTCTTTTCTTCCAAGGTCTTATGATGTGCTGTTGTGTAATGATTGCCCTGACATAACTTTTTGTCTCACACTGATATTTCCCTGTTTTTTTTTTCCAGACAGACCAGACTGTGTGGGGGGAAGACTCTGTTTCGAGTTTTACTCCAGCCTCAAGAATCTGAAGGAAGTGTATATCTGTTCAGCACAGGGTCGGAAGGGACCAGTGAGGGGGCAGGTAAGACACAGACCCCCCCACCCCCGACACACACACACACTTTATATTTAACTACAAAAGCAACTTTTTTTAAACTCACAAGCTTGCATGCAAATATAGTTTATAAGGGAAAAAACAGACTTTTTACAGTATAAATGAGCTTGAAGGTCACGTCAGTGAACGTGCCATCATGCACTTTGTCCTTTAACAAGCTTGTGCAGCAATTTCTAAATGATGGGGCCAGATGTGACCTACACTATTTTAAAGGCTAAAACAACTCTGTAATATTTACTGCCGTGATTTCTGTGATGCTGTCTTAGTGGTGTTGATTCAGTCCTATGGTTTATTTTTATTGTATTTTAGCTCATCACTTGCCTGTATACTGCATATATTGGAGCTGGAAAAAATATGAGTTCTTTCAAAAACAGTGCAGGTACAGTCCTGGTAGCTTAGAATTGAATCAAAACTTGTGGTCAACAGTTTTAGTCTATAGCAAAAGCGGAACACTTAATGTGAGTTATGCATGTTTAAGATAGCACAACATTACATACAGGGAGTGCAGAATTATTAGGCAAGTTGTATTTTTGAGGAATAATTGTATTATTGAACAACAACCATGTTCTCAATGAACCCAAAAAACTCATTAATATCAAAGCTGAATGTTTTTGGAAGTAGTTTAGTTTGTTTTTAGTTTTAGCTATTTTAGGGGGATATCTGTGTGTGCAGGTGACTATTACTGTGCATAATTATTAGGCAACTTAACAAAAAACAAATATATACCCATTTCAATTATTTATTTTTGCCAGTGAAACCAATATAACATCTCCACATTCACAAATATACATTTCTGACATTCAAAAACAAAACAAAAACAAATCAGCGACCAATATAGCCACCTTTCTTTGCAAGGACACTCAAAAGCCTGCCATCCATGGATTCTGTCAGTGTTTTGATCTGTTCACCATCAACATTGCGTGCAGCAGCAACCACAGCCTCCCAGACACTGTTCAGAGAGGTGTACTGTTTTCCCTCCTTGTAAATCTCACGTTTGATGATGGACCACAGGTTCTCAATGGGGTTCAGATCAGGTGAACAAGGAGGCCATGTCATTAGTTTTTCTTCTTTTATACCCTTTCTTGCCAGCCACGCTGTGGAGTACTTGG
Organism: Tylochromis polylepis; assembly: GCA_015107715.1. NCBI lineage: Eukaryota > Metazoa > Chordata > Actinopteri > Cichliformes > Cichlidae > Tylochromis > Tylochromis polylepis. Next base: position 65,027 of record VVHJ01031453.1, read on the forward strand.
ACGCGTGTGATGGAGCATTGTCCTGCATGAAAATCATGTTTTTCTTGAAGGATGCAGACTTCTTCCTGTACCACTGCTTGAAGAAGGTGTCTTCCAGAAACTGGCAGTAGGACTGGGAGTTGAGCTTGACTCCATCCTCAACCCGAAAAGGCCCCACAAGCTCATCTTTGATGATACCAGCCCAAACCAGTACTCCACCTCCACCTTGCTGGCGTCTGAGTCGGACTGGAGCTCTCTGCCCTTTACCAATCCAGCCACGGGCCCATCCATCTGGCCCATCAAGACTCACTCTCATTTCATCAGTCCATAAAACCTTAGAAAAATCAGTCTTGAGATATTTCTTGGCCCAGTCTTGACGTTTCAGCTTGTGTGTCTTGTTCAGTGGTGGTCGTCTTTCAGCCTTTCTTACCTTGGCCATGTCTCTGAGTATTGCACACCTTGTGCTTTTGGGCACTCCAGTGATGTTGCAGCTCTGAAATATGGCCAAACTGGTGGCAAGTGGCATCTTGGCAGCTGCACGCTTGACTTTTCTCAGTTCATGGGCAGTTATTTTGCGCCTTGGTTTTTCCACACGCTTCTTGCGACCCTGTTGACTATTTTGAATGAAATGCTTGATTGTTCAATGATCACG
>VVHJ01031454.1:17309-27939 GCA_015107715.1 Tylochromis polylepis
AGTAGGACTGATTGCTAATAATTTTCACAAACTAAAATAACAGCAATAACATTACCAAATAACTCAGCAACTGATTCAAAAATATAAGCTTCAAAATATTGTATCTGTTTAAATTTTAACTGGGACTCTCCTGTGTTTAAACTTTGGAGATCAGCTTCTCATTTTTCTGACTCGTGATCACAAAGTGTTGCCACAACATAAGGTGGTTTTTCCACTCACAAGCAGCTTGGAGGGAGCACATTAGCGTAGTCTCTGCTTCAGTGACACTGGTAACAGGATAAGGATTGATTAACTACAGCTGATATAATCCAAATGTGATGTCGGTCCTTTCAAACAGCAAAAATGAACTCCCCGTGCTGCCTATAAATGCAAACTATTCTAATACCCCCTGAGTGCTTTCTATAGTGATCTAAAACAAACACACACACAAACAAAAAACTGGACCTGACGCATCCACCGTTTTTGGGTTTTTAAAAATTATTATTTTATTTCTTTCCATAATAATATTTTAACTCACTTCCCATTTAGCTTCCAGCTAAAGTCAGTCCTTTTTAACATTGCATTTTCTGAGAAGTAACAGTATTGCACAACATGCAGAGGTTACTGTCATGGATTTGAAGCATCACTGCTGCTTCTTGTAAACCACTTACTCCACTTTTAGTTGTATTACAAACAGTAACTTCATTATCTAACTGCTACCTAGAAGTAAACAGCTGAGCTGCAGAGAAAATTTATCCATAAACCGTGAGAATAAAACTTTTTTAAAAACAGCTGATGTCTTTCATTCCTTGGTTTCTTTTTAATGTGCATGGTACTTTGTATAGACCCAGATGTATAGATAAAATAAACTCGAAATATATGATCTATTCAGATTGGCATGTTTGTCAACATGTCCATAAATGCATTTTTAAATAAAGCTTCCTTTACCACTCCATTTGGGCCATTTCAGTGGTTCTGTAAGCAGCACTTCTAGAGGACAGAAAGGCTGCTCTGGCCTGATTAGGAGGCCTAGATAGAGAACTCTGATGGGATAAGCTAGCTTGCCTGCATCTCATAACTGCTGTCCCGACATGAACACCTTAAACTAGAGCAGCTCTGTGACAGAACAGAAGTTATTACAAGGCTAGAGAAAAGAGAGCACTCTTTCAACAAAAAACCCAAAACTTTTTAAAGCTAATTTTCAAAACAGGATTGCAAAGGAAAACTTACCAGTTGCAGTACATCCTCATCTTTTGGCATCACACAAAGTTCAAGGAAGTCACCACTGCAGGGGAGCAAAAGAAGTTTTAAACAGGGCAAGTAAATCAACCAGAATGAAGCACACAAATTCATACTGAACCTTACCTGTCTTGGATCAAAGATATAACCTCACAATAAGCTTTCCCAATGATGCTTGCTCCATTCACCTTAACTATTCGATCACCTGACAGAAAACAAAACAAAAAGAAAAAGCTGGAGTGACCTCAGTGACAGAAGCCTGGGAAGACTTTAAGCTGTTTGTGTGAGGGAAACGTGCTCATTACAGAAAGTAAAGACATGAGCACATGACTATGACTTCTGAGTAAGATAAAACCCCCAAAAAACAACACAGTAACATAATGAAAGTTTTCAATAAGTGTGGCTGAAGGGTCCTGTATTGACTAAAATCCTTAATATCATTAGGGTACCTGGCAGAAAGGAGCAAGCCTGGCTTATGTTTTGGAGTACAGCGAGAGCAATGTCAAGACAACTTAAAACTGCATTCCTTGAATTTTTGCCCCCATGCTTTCAGCAGTACAATAGCATGGAGGAAGTTGCTGACTCTGTATTACTGTAATATGCCTCTTCTGTTGTAATTCTGTGACTTCCGAGAAATTACACCCCCCACGAACGGACCTATTTTTGGTAGTTTTTGGTAAATAATGATGACTGGCTGACATTTGACAGATCATTACCTGTGCAAAGTCCAGCACCATGAGCAGGGCCACCTTCCTTGACCTGCTTCACAAAAATAGTGTCCATTGGTTCCAGTCTATTTCGCTGCCTTCCTGCTGATAGTAGAGAACAGAGTTCACTTATTTATAAACCATATGCAATATAAACACATGAAAACATTCAAATGTATTATAGGGTAGTTCTGAGAATTAACTCTTAATAAGGTTTCCAACTTCATAACAGATAATAACTTGAAAAAGAAAAGATTTATAAAACCTCCGAGAAGAAACTCCTAAATGTTTAGTACAAATGACTACAATTTCTTACTCAAATACAAGCAGACCTATGATGTAGATTAATTTTTTAACCTCTACCCATTTTTCACAACTAAATCTACAAATTTGGAAAAAACAACAACAACAACAACAACAACAACAACAAGAGCTAGCCCACCACCAAGACGTAAAATTGCTTCATGAATAGTCACGTATGAGAATGAGGGAAAAACAGGTTTGTCACAAGCTTTGTCAGGACGCGAATCAACATTATGACCACATAGTAAGCTGTGTTCTGTCCAATGCTTTCTCAGTTTTAAATAGACATGGTCATTAACTGATTGAGAGAGGAAAAAAAAGAAAAAAAACCCCCATCTAAACAGGGATGGGGGCTTTGTGGTTTTAGGGACAGTGATAAAAGAGAAAGAAACCCGTTTGGTCATGCAGCTCCTGTCTCCTAGCAGCTGCAGAGCCACAGAAAAGAAAAAAGGGAAAAAAGAGTGAGTGATACTAAGACTAAGAGAAGGTAGAGTGACAGTGTGTTCAGCTGCCTCAACTCCCACTCTTTCCTTAAAAACTGAGAAAAAGCTCTGGGCACAGCCAAAGAGTGGCCCAATCGTTAACATTCTGCTAGTGAGTCAGCGCACGATACCTCCCAAACTAGGGCAGACAGGAAAGCCAGCATGAGAGCAGGCGTGATAGTATTAAAATACTCCACATTTGTTGTTGTTGTTGTTGTTTTTGTTGTTTTTGTTGTTGTTGTTGTTGTTGTTGTTGTTGTTGTTGTTTAGAAATTTAGACATGATCTTATAAGACACCTAATGATCATGCCACTGAAAGTCAGCTAAAGCTAATTACTTTTACACCAGGCCAACCTCAAAATTATTTTTTTCCCCTCCCCCTCCTTTCTACACACCCGTAATTACTCATGCAGAATCACATCCTGGGGATATTATGTAATATAGTACAAGAGTCCCATACAGCTACAACAAAAAGAGATGCTCCATCTGGTGGTATTCTGAGAGGTTGCAACTCCTAACTAACTTTCTCAATGAAGCCATCCAGAAATGCAACTGCGAACATCTAGATGCATGTTGGGAGTCGCACTGAATAAGACAGACTAAAACAAATGGCAGTATTAATGTCACGTCACCATGCTGCAATAGCTCACACATAAACTCAACACCTCACTAATCCTGTTGGCGCCAAACCATTTCCTGTACATAACCAGTATTTTGAGAAATACATGTTTGTTTGCTTTATCCGAAAGTGGATGAGCAGATAAAGATCACATTCATTCCTCAATGTTCGGCACAGCCACACACACACACACAAAAAACCACACACGCCGAAAAGTTGGAGTGTTCCTTTAAAACCCTTTCCAAGAAAATGAAAAAAATGAACAGGTTTGGATTGCTCCAAGTTTGTGCCTACAGCTGACTCATATTTATCTATGCAGATACACCGTCATGTTAATGAAGACAATTAAAATATGCTGCAAAATAATTTCTAGGCAAAAACTGAATAGTCCCACCATAAATTAGCTTCATGGTTAAAAACAAATATTAATGCCTGTGCCCCATAAGCAGTTCTGAAAAAGACGGAGCTGTGAATGAGGTAAAAGGCAGCAATTATCAGATCACTGGTGCACCCAAACTTGACCCAAGTCATGACAAGGCATCTTTGTCTTGGGAAGAAGCAGACTCTTGTACAGTGTGTGAATGGATGGTGATGTGGCACTGTGCACACCATAACCACAGCACATCCATAACTCTGATGCAATTTTCTTTTTTTTTTGGCTTGTTGGTTTTATGTGAATTCACATTTTTGTCTTCAGAATAAAAACCAGCCTTCATCTGAATGATCAGTTATGTCAAACAGCAAATTAGAGTGGATGCAGTGTTTTTAAAACACACTGAGGTCTAATTACCAAATAACCTGAAACCCGATTTTGAGACACAAAATTATGTTTATTAAACTGTTTAGAAACGATAGGGATCGTCCTGAAAGTCATTTTTCTTTTTCGGTTAGTTAACATATACCAATTCTCTTGTTTCTAATAACCCTTACATTTAACCTGGATGTAGTGAAGGCTAGCAGCAATAAGACAGGACTGAATGTTGCTATTTGGCACATAAGTTTTGTTGCTGTTATTGGCTGTTTGACTTTTAGACCCATCCATATGAAATACATTAAGGTCAAGTTACTTAAAGCACTCAAAAACCTCTGAGAAAAGTTTAAGATTCCTTTTACATTACTAGTGTTTCCATCACCTTGGTCATGTGACGGTCATCTATGAAGCCCTTTCTTAAAGTAATTTTGCTTCATCCAATTCTTCCCACATTAATTTGCTTCCTACTGATGCCCTGACAGATTTGTTTGCAAAAATACACTACACTGATGGGACCATTTGCACAATAATAAAACTGAGATGCACTGTAAATAAACCTTTAGAATACTGCCTTGGTACATTTTTATTCTGAATAGAGCAGTACATGTCAAAAACTGATTCATAAAAACAAAAAAGACAAACATCGGAGGTACGACATTGCCGCTTTATCCTGCTCCTTTTGGGGAGCCGGCGTGTTTGTTTGCTTGCTGACTCAGACTGGACTGAAAACACCTCAGGTTGGCTTTTTTCTTTGTTCAGTTCCGGCTTGCTGCCTGTGAGCCCCTGTGTGGAGCATTATAAAACTACTGGGATTCTTTAATATTCTCCGGCTTACTCGATCCAAAGCAGCAAAGCCCCGGGCAGAGCACTGGGCTTCTAAAGTGTTTCAGTTTTTGGGGTGAAACAGAAATGATATACTTTAATGGCACCTTGGTTTCCTTTAACGTTACTTTAGGTTTTAAATCTGAACAATAAGCAAGCTCAATATATGGTGTATAAAGTATCAGAAAGAGTTCATAATAGTTTTATTGGAATAAACACCTAAGAAATGAGCTTGGAAAGACATCTTTGATTTAAATAGTAAAGTGTTACAGCTTGAGATTTCTATTTGGCCTAACTTGTTGGACTGTGGAGGAAAAAAAATACCCAAAGAGATTATTTTCTTTTTTAAAAGACCAACTCTTAAAGACGGCCACTAAAGCCATTCTTCAAAAATGTACAGAAATATTAAATTTTGTTCATATTCACCACTACACACTAACACTTCGCAACTTTAGATCATGATTTTCCGAGGACTTTATGGGGCTTCCCATTGTGTAAGAAGACAAAACAATTACTTCTACATTTAATAAATAACTTCAACATGTGCATGTCTCAAAGATTTAGTGACATCCACAAAAATAAGTTGAGCAGATCCTTGTTCACAGTGGTGGACACTAAGATGGGCCAACGTTCCCATTCAAAGTTATGGGAGCAAAATTTAAATGAAATACAGTGAATAGTCAGTGAATGCCCAACAGGTACAGTACATGTTCGGTGTCCACTGAAGAATAACGACACAACATTGTTTGAAAGATCTAAAAATGCTTCCTCGCAGTTTTAATAAGTGAATCTAGACATTTTCAGTCTCACTTGACAAAAACTCAGAACGTTTCCTCAACACTGGCCTGAATCCAAAAAAAATATACTTAAAAACAAATAAACATTACAGGCACTCTTTTAATCTCTCTTCTCCTCTACTTTCTGTTTCACTATATCACACTTTAAGCAAAGCATGTGAGGTATTGGTAACGTCAGGCTACTCCGGTTACTCCGGTCACATACTAAAAAGGCAAACACCAGTGATGGACTGACATACGTCTGCCACAGACAGGGTGTGAATATTTTTAATGAAGAAACCAAACCATAAAACTCGCTGTCAAACCCAGCTTGCTGAATATTGAGACCATTTCTTTCTAAGGGCATGAAAAAGGCTGAAAAGCAGCCAGAACAAAATGTGAAATGAGGAGGGTCAGAGCAGGACAGAAACAGGTGGTGTTAAGCAAACCTTTCACAGGAGCTACATTGTACCCACTGCACTTTATGTACCCATAAAAAAATCTGTACATAATACAGTATTTTGGATTTATTTGGTCTATGCTTCTTATTTATTTTTTTCTATTTTTTTTTATTGTTTTCTAATAAATCTCTAATTCACCTTTTCCTTTTGGCCCTTGTGCTGCAGTAACAAGTGAATTCCCACAGTGAGAGATTAAATAAAATCTGTCTACTCACTGCATAACAAAACAACAACAAAAAAAGAGCTGAAGGGTGGATGCATTAAGAGTTGTTAGAATTCAGAGGAACTGCTCTGATTCAGCAGCACTGAAAGGTAGGAATAAGAAGGAACAGCTGAAATTGTCTGCTTACCTCTGCGGCCATGATCTTCCTCCTGTAAAAGCACAGAAATCCTCAAGTGACTTTGCTGCTCATGGTCAGTCTTTTAAGTACTAGGCTTTCTGTTGACTTAATGTTATCTGATGTGATAACAGCCAAACAATACTTAGGTCAATAAAATTCATGAAAGTTTCTGAAATGTGAAATCCTGAAATGTACCTGAAAGCAGTGCAGCGTTGACTCTGGTGGGTAAACGATGAAGTGTCGGAGGGTGAAGCCAAAGCCTTGGGATGTGCGACGCAAAAGCACAGTTTTCGGCCTTGGCCATGCGAACGGCTCGTCATCTGTTGGGTACGGCGCTGCGGCCGAATCAGCCAAGCTCCTCCACTCTGGAGAGTCACTCTGAACAAAGAAAGATTTAAGCAGCTTTTTTTTTTTTCCCCTAAATCCTTCAAGAAGATTTAATAGGATTCATATAAAAAAAAATGCAGCTACATAATCTAGAAATGGGCATAAATAACAAGATAAAGTTAAAAAACAAACAAAAGCAGAACTACATCATATGTAAAAGCCACCACAAATTCCCACATCGACAAACATCCTTTTCAGAGGAATTACTGTGCATTAACACAGGGTCATTCATTTCAGCTTAACATGGTGTAGAAGAGAATGGGCTTATGAAAAACATTAGTGTTTACCATCAAGTCATTTCAGAGTATCCCATTTACACAGCTGGAGTAGAGCATGTCAGGCTTTAGACATCCACTCCTGTGTTTACTGACTATTTATAGCTTCACACCTTTGTGATATTGTGTTTATAGCAACGCCTCCTTTACACAAAACTCCTCCTTTCATATACTGCACTACTATTTGAGTTTGCAAAAAAAATTCTGGGCTGTCTCTCATTAGATTGCATTTTTGATGGATGGCCCAAATAATAATAATAATACAAAAAAATAAATTAAAATCTACAGTGTCATTAAATGACGCATGCCTGTTACTTTCACATCACTGCTCGTTTTACTGTTTGTGTTTGCAATAAAGGCAGCTTCTGCTGTGTAAAACACAATGTAAATAAAGATAAGTTATTTATTAGTTTGTTCAGCAAGTCAACAAATGTCTTTGTGGCTTTCACTGAAAATGCAGCCCTTTCAGTGGTATGTTATCAAGTATCTTGCCTAATAAGTCATCCCCCAGTGAATGCAAGCCTTAATTGGCTTTGTAATCACTTATTTTCCTTATATTTGTCAAACCGTGAAAACAAAAACAGGAAGCATGTGCTTTTATTCTCACTGTTTTGAGAGTGTATATGAAAATATATCTGACTTTCTCATTATATTTATTCTTTAAAACAATTTCAAACACGAAAAAGTACATCAGATATAAATATAGCAAATCAAACATATAGTAAAGATAATAAAACACTACGACAATAATGATAATCACATTTGAATCAGAATACTTTATTAATCCCTAAGGAAATTATGTGGGTTACAGTTGCTCCAAGACAGTAACAGACTATAGTACGTTTTAAAAACACAAAAAGTGCGTAACACATTGATTAAAATCTATAGGCTCCCCCTGTTTCTTCCTTTGAAATGAAAATTTCCCAAGTGAAAATACCAACTTAAAAACAAAAAAAACAAAAAAATAACAACACACAGTTGTCATACAATTAACAGCTGGTTTCAGTCACTCGACATAACAGGTGAACACTTATAGGCTGAAACACTGTCGCTTGTAAATCTGCCCTACATACCTCTTTTTTCCACCTTTCTTTCTTTCTTTCTTTAAACTGACCTAAAGCCAGTGTTTACATCAGTCCTGTCACACTCCACTATAACTTTCATAACACCTCTATCCAACCAGCCTTGAAAAGTCTCAATAAACATAAATCAAATTTCCTCATCCTGTCTCAAACAAACCCTCCCCCTCCCCACTGAAGCACAGACTTTCCTCAACAATGTGAAGAATTTGATGAGCTTGCATTCAGGCCATCTCTACTTGGGCAGAAATGTTGAACAAAATGTCAGAAAACTTGGAGGAAGTACATGCATTTTCAAACAACCCATGAAAGACTTTGAAAGAATTTGCTTGTACACATTAAAAAAAACAAAAACAACAAACAGTAAAAACTTTGACGTGTTTGTTTTAAGCAAAAACAAAAAGCTGTTGCACACAGTGATGAACAGACAAAACACACATTTCAAAAAACAGTTTGTCAGGGCAGACCTAAAAATTTCCAACTTCCCATCCAACTGCTACTGAGTACTTCGCAGGCTGAACAGACTGTCTCACACTAATTGACTCTTCTCAAAAGTTATGCACGCCTGAAGGTGTGTACCAAGTTAAAGCATGTTACACTGTGCTCTCTACAGCCTTCTTAACAGTCTTATTTGGCCACTTTGATCAAGAAAGGGACAAACTATTTGAATTAAATTTTACGTCAAGCAACATCACAAGTTCTCCAGGGCACATAAGGGGTTCAAATGTACACAGGATAAGAAACCAGAGCATTACTGGCTGGCTGGAAAACAGAGCTACAGGTGCAGCTGACACCCATGTGTTTTGATTAAACCAGTAGAACAGGTTTTACTTTGAATAAGCTGTAGCTGTACTGTGATACCAGCACTTCCACATTGAAGTCTGTGTCTGTATGAGCTCCGGTTCTATTAAATGTGTACCCAGACGAGTGCTTCTGGTGATAGGACTGGATGTTTGAAATGCCTGCACTGCTGCCCTTATGTCTCCAGGGCAAGTCAGCCTCAGTTAACCGGATCAGATTTAGCAACCAGTCCAGAGAACAATTTCCAAACCTTTGATCTTTAGACATGGACAACGGATGGGGCCTCCAGACAGACGCATGCCATGCAGTGTTATCATTGCCACTCACGTAGTTATTAATGATGTGACATTCCAGTAAATTCCAGATAGGCATTTCCCTCACTTAATTTAGAAAAAACAAAACAAAACCCCAACAACAAACAACAAAATGGGTATTGTTGGGGAGGAGTGGTATCAGCCTGACAGACCAGGCTGATACCACTTTTAAACAACTGTGAGAAGAGGTTGAAGGGGAAGCAACATAAAGGAAAATCATGACTTGTGAAAAAGGGGCTACAAAGAAAAGCACATGAAAGGAACATCCACATCAAAATATGACACACCTCTCCTTTCCTGCCCACAAATGAATGCCTCTCACCTATTTATGAATCACCAGAATGCCAGACTGTTTGCACTGGGTGAGGCAGTTTGGAGAAGGTTTGAGAAGGCATTTGCTATACTGCTGGATGTCTGTTGGAAATCAAAAGTGACCAGACCTGCATCTCAAGGAGCACAGTTTTCAATCCCAGATCCCAACCAACAAAGCTAACTGTCAACTAATTTAGGATTTTAGCAACACGGTGCCTTTTCCTCTATGATACAGAACAGCAATAAAGCCTATATCCTGAAACGTCCTAGTGAACATTGAAATTTTGCTGCAGTAAATAATCACAGCTAATATCAAATATTTAGAGGTTTTAGAAAATTACCAAGTAATTTTAAAGAGTTCCATTTTTATTCTGAATGAAGGCTCTAAAAGTCAAAGCCTGAAAAGCTGGAAAGACTAAGACAAATACAGTATTTGAGTTTTTAATAGTAGGTTTTCAACATGTTTGAGCTAATAACTGCTTGATCCAGCAACAGCTGTACTGGAAACACTGTCTGTACACTCAGACCAAGCTAGATATGAAGACTTGTTGCTCATCGAAACCAAAACTAATAAATAAATAATCATCATGGGCAGGTACACACTGGTCAGCTTAGAGTATTACTATTTCAGTATAAACCAAGGTTCATTTACAAACACTAGCCATTTATGTGAGTCAGTCAGTTAATCTAGACACTGTCTTAGTGGATTTTTTAAAAAGTCTTCGTACCTAAACATGCCATGTACTCAAAATCCTTGAAATTCTTGCTACACCTGAATATCACAAATCCACATTTGCAACAGAACAAGGGGGACAAAGGTAAAGATGATCGATAGTATTTGACGTCCGTGTTCCTCATCCTTTGTAAAACGTACTTTTTCCCCTCACGTTAGGAATGAATTTGTTTCTATACTAAGGGAAATATTACCATTACTGCTCTATAAACTAAAACCTAACCCAGTTCCATATTGGGGGGGGGGGGG
>VVHJ01031477.1:1942-12452 GCA_015107715.1 Tylochromis polylepis
GGGGGGGGCTTAGCCTACTTTATCAATGTTAATTTCAAAACCTTAAACTGCTCAGTCAGCTGATTCAAGTGGTGGCCACAGAGATGTGTTCTTCCAGCGTTCCTCCTCAGCTGGCCTCCTTTTTCCTGCCACCTCAGCAGTCTGGTTGCCTGCAGACAGGAGCGCCCTCGCCACTCGCTGAAACATCTCTATGAAGCTCACGAAACACTTTCAAAGTCAGCAGGCCACAACAGTTTTTTCCACATCCTGTGGTGTGGTGATTGACAGGCGCCGGACGCAGCAGACCACAAAATGTTCTCCTGTTTTTTTTTGTGTGTTTTTTTTTTATGTCGATGTCGGCACTTTGTTCCAGAGTTGCCGCTGTCAGGTGGCAGAGCAGAACTGATGACTGCAGCCGGACAGAAACATCCATCGCTGTTGCTCCCCAGGAGGTGATTTGTTTTGTAATGCTGGAGGGTTATTGACAGGAACAGCTACAGGAGGGAGCGCTGAGCACCCACACACACCCCTCAGAGGAGGAACATAACACAGATCATTTCATATTACAGATGAAAAATATTCCTCCCCGTGGGAAACAGTACAGAATGAAACTAATGAAGTATTGCCTCAAATGCTCCATTTAGGAGAGGGGGCTAACTTCATCATCATCCTTTGGGCTGAGGGACACTCAGAAAACACATTCTGGATTCTGGATTTTTTTTTCTTTTTTTACCAGAGATTGGTCTATACATTTGACACAATGACTTCTTGTCTGCTTCACATTCATCTTCAATACAAACGACCAGTGGAGCAGTCCAGTGGTTCAAGTACATGCCAGTATAAGCTCAGAAGTTGTGCATTCAAGAGAAAGTTGGTATTTTTGTATGATAAGTAATCATGTGCAGCGTCATGATGCGTCTGGCCTCAGAAAATACAAAGATGTATTTATTATTTCAATATCTTTCAGGTTTTCTACTAATATATTATTATAATTACAGAAATATAATTGAGTAGTGTCATATTTTTCTAATAGAACTAAATGCAGCAGTTTTTTTTGTCACATAGAAAATGTGAATACATTTCAAATATCGTAAATATTGTAAACATTCTCAGTGTAAGAAATTATTTAGGGGTAAAATCAGCACCCCTAATATGTGTGAAATGGAAAGTTAAGATGTGGTAGTCTGTAGTCTCTTTATTATGAAGTTCCCATAATATTCGTTTTCAGGGACAGTGTGAGCTGCTTTATTTTAGCTTTACTGAACCCAAAATTTTAGTCATCAACATAATGAGGCATTTTGAGAAGTATGAGAAAGGCACACACGCTTCCTGAGATTTCACTAATTTCACAAACCCCTAACAAAACCTGAGATTCACAACATTTGAATAAATAAGTACACAATATAACACAATACAAAAAGACTTTTTGGAGTAGGAATAAGAGTAGCAGCAGGGCAGTGTAACAGGAAGTGATGCTGAGAGCAAGTCGAATGAATAAACGCTGGCAAAGCGATAATGCAGAAATGGATGTATGATGACAACCCACCGTGTGCCTGTGGAAACCACAGAGGAGCTCCTTTAGGGAACTTCATTAGAGAGATAAGTTATAAACATGTTCATACTATACTAAGTGACAGATGTCAGTTGCTTGAGTTAATTTATGCATGTTAGTTTTCATTTGTCCACCTTACACATAATAACTAGCTGCAAAAATCAAACCTACACAGTGGAGACACGAGTTCCACCTGTTTCTGTGTGGAGTGCACTGTAACAAGTTACTTCAGTGCTGAGACATTTAAATGTGATTCAGATCCAAACTGACTTTAAGCTGTAATCGTTATTTGCCGTGTTTAGTGTCTGCTGGCTGCAAACGATCAACTCTAGTCTAAGTCTAATACTATGCAAAAACCAAAGCTGGTTTTCCTTAAAGCACGAGGTGAAGCAGATGAGTTTGTTGGTCAACAATAGTTTTTGACTCTACTGTTTGAAATCCTCCAACAGAACCAGCCCTGTTCTGGTTTACAAGCAAACCGTTTTCTGTGTTTCAACCCAAACAACTGGACGGCAGTGGAGTGGCCCCCTGCTGACCATTAAAGAGAATGCCGTTTTAAGACACTTCTGCATTGGCTTTGCTTTTCAGACCTGGAAGCTACAACAGTGCTCACTGTTGTGGTTTTAGGTCAGTACTACCTGGATACTTGGCACTCTCTGGCACTTCCCCATGAATAGAGCATCCTTTTCTCCTCCAGTCAGCATCGTCTTAGCTGCAGGTCTGCAGACCAGAACTAACAGAGTCCATCACCCTTCAGGAGAGCCGTAATGATGATCATCCACACTGGGAGCCACTACACTCTTCTCCCTCGCTGGTCCACAGTCATCAGCTTTGTATAGCTTCCCTTCAAAAAATTCCCATTTCACCCATAAACTTAGCACAGATGTACATGAAGGGGGCAGAGAAAGACGGAGAGAGAGAGAACCAGGAGGAAAAAGAGATTTCTTTTGAAGCATAAGCTTGTCAGCAGAGCCAGTGGTGGTTTCATTGCCATCTCTGCAACAGTGAGTCACTGGGGTCTGTTGTACACTTCAGGTGACATCAACCGACTCGCTGGTGGAGTCGTTGACTGCTCGCTCTCATTTACCTGTTTGTTCGACAGGAAGCCAGAAAGAGGCTTCCCAACATCAGAGGGCTTTCATCAGAGCAGAAGAAGTCCTAAGACTTGGTGAAAGCAGTTTTAACAAGAGAAGCACATGTTCCCACATTTTTGTTGTGGTGGATTCTTCTTTCTGTCTTTTTGCTTATTTGGGGGGAAAAGAAGATGTTGGAATAATGAGGCCCACCAGGGCAGACTTTGTTCATTATGCTGGCTGGTGCTGTATCTGGTGTAGATATTTGCAACAGTCAGAAAATGACATTTTTATTTCTCAAATTTTCTTTGGTTCCATCACAGCATTTAAGCTTTGACGAGCACAAGAATGATCAAAAACACATTCATGCCTCCCAGAGAATGATCACTTTTTCTTTTTGCTTCACGCTCATTTGGCTGAGGACCATTAATGTTATTACGTGGGTTTGTTCTGATGCTATATTGAATTTTTTTTTAATTTAATTTGATTTTTTTCTATGTGAGACAGTGTTCAAACTACTTTTCATTAATCTGGCAAATATATTCAGCTATGAAAAAGAGCTGATAGCCATCAAAACACAAACAAATTAGAGTGCGTTCAGTGTTTCAAAGTGCTGAAAGGGATTTCAATAAAACATCGGAGGCATTAGCATGGTTCATCCATCCAGACTGTCATTCTGCTATCTTCTGCTATCTTTTGCTTCCTTGTTAACCTGGAATGGAGTTAAAACAAAGACACTGACAACAGTATTGCTTATCAATACAGATATTTATCAATACTCCCACCGAAACGATTCCATTTTGGTGTGAAATTAATGGTGGCTATGGTTACTTTTGACACAAACTCAACAGTTATGTTTTCCCATCTTTGCTTGTTAATGTGTGTCTTGAGCCAGGGGCTGCAGTCCTCCTACATTTTAAAATGTTGACAATCATGAGCAAGAAAAAAAAAATAGTTATTCTCGTTTGGCAGGATAGATAACACCAAGTTAAAACTAAGTTAAAAAGCTAAGTTGCAACTTCAGATGGCCGCAGGTATCACTATTAGGGAGCGAGAGGTGAAAACTTGAAGGTAATGTGGCAAACAGCAGCCTGACTGCATACTGGGAGCTGTTTCTTTGCTTGTTCTCAGTGTAGCAGGAGCTGGAAAGAACATTTCATACATGTTCAAGCTTCTCAAGCAGTCACTGTTTTAAAGGACTCTTATTAGCTTTTTACCTGTAAACCTTCTGACAGTAAAAAGAGCTAACTCTAGTGAAAGCGCTGGTGCTTTGCTCTCCTATATGTGTGCGTACACCTTACATTTGTAGCCAAAGGATACAAAACCCTAACTGAATAACTTCATTGTTGCTAGGGTGATATGTATAATTGTTCTTATGAAACCTGCTGCATTGTGCGGTCAGCTGATGGAGCGTCTGCAGTCTCAAGGCTGAATTGCTGTTTTCCATTTTTCTTCTTTCAGCAATAACATCACGCGATTCTATTTTTCTTTTGCCAAATATAAAAGTCCCATCCCAGCTGCTGGATATTTATTTGTGTTACTTTACTTTCAGCTTTAAGTGACTCTTTGCTTTGAATAAAGGATTAGCCGTATTTTTGTTTCACTGTCTTCTGTCTTTCTTTACATTTACTTCAACACTACAAGATTAGAACTATTAAAAACTCAAAAGGACCTTGAATTATGAACATCTGTAGGAGGGGCAGATGTTCGATAACAGTTTTTTTTTTCCTCAGTCTCGTAACAGAAAACCCATCATATCTGACCCTTGACCCTGAACTCATCTATAGAAATATTCCCTGCTGTGCTGATGTATTTATCTCCACACTCTGATGATATTATCGCTCCTGGATGCTAGAGGGCCAACTCAATCACTTTTAATTACTTGCACAAGCAGACGGCAAGCGTCAACAAGTCCCATCACCGCCAACACTACTTCTCCACAACTTGTCAATAAATCCCAACAGTATATCCAGCGCCATTTTTTTTTTCTCACTACAAGCGGACAGCACAGCGCCGACTTTTCTCCTGTTGGCAAACACGCTTTACACTCAGAGGATTTACAGCTGATCAGCACCTCTACACCCTCCCAACACGAAACTGTCTGAGCACGTCCCTCGCCATCGGCTCCAGAGGCTCGTCTCATCATTTTCATCTTTTCCGGGACCGTAATGGAGTGGAGAGGCCCAGGTGACTGCAGATGTTTTTTCTCAGCCGTTTGTCTGCTAATTAGACTGAGGAGTTATTAATTAAATTAAGAACTGATGTGCTGATTGGCCGTCCTAGGATTTAACTCTCAGCGGGCATCACACTTCAACTGGTACATCGATGAACTTCACAAAATGGAGCTTGAGTGGGTGTGCATGTGTGTGATTCTAGTTAGTGGGACTGTTGAGTGTCGTCGCTGTTGCCAAGTCATGTGACATCACCTGCAGCAGCTTCCTTTCAAGGGGAACAGAGAGAGAATAAAACAGCCTCTGTGAGTTTTTTGAAGAGCATTGAAGTGTGTGTTGTTGAGGCTGACCTTTGAATGTGTGGCTGCAGGCGGGAGAGTGGGGTGGAGGGGTGCATTATACAGAGGCTGGTTGGCAGGGCTGTGACACTTACTCAGAAAATAAAGAAATGTTAGGGCCGGTGCAGTGGCATGGCTTCAGGGATGGCGATGACGCTCCATCCGTCTGTCTGTCTGTCTGCTGGTCGGTCAGTTTGCAGTCCATTCAGTGTGGCTGTTGAGCTATCTGAGCATGGGCTGAGTGGCGTACAAACACATTTGATACACACACACACACACACACACACACACTGAAGAGTCCCAGATGAAGCACTCCGATGACTTTCGTGATTGGCTGGCTTTCCCTCTGTATCACTTGGAGGGATTACAATGAATTTGGCACTGACATTCATGATCCTCAAAGGCTGGCCTTTGATGATCTGGCATCATCATCATTAGGTCAGTGTAACATTTCAGACTGAGGTCCCACATGCAGGGCTCATACAGTTGGTGAGGCAAACAAAGGTAAGCCTGCAGGTTAAAGCCAGGTCCAATAGAAAAGAGCAGCAAAAATCCCAAAACATGAGGAGCAGAATGGGGGAACAGCACAATGGAAATAAGGTTGCTAGGCCAACAGCCAACAAACAAAGGTAAGGTGAACTATAAATACACTAAACAGCTGATTAAAGAATTTGCTGCAGGTGAAACCGTAATGGTGACATCACCGATTGAGTCTGGACTCCGCATTTTACCATTTTGTTTTTGTGAAGTTACCTCTCATAGATGAGAGCTTGAATGGAAAGCTGTGTTCATAAACTCTAAGTGTGCTGAGTAATGGACTAAAACAGCACCAGAATTTCCCTCAACAGCACTGAAGCACTTATTGGTTGGTCTGCCCCACACAGGAAGCCATAATTAGTCACATAACACAGGTCTGCAGAAAACATGTTTTTCAGCTGCATGGGATATTTTTGGTCAATTTTATATTTTTTAGGGTGCTGAATCCAAAAAATTATCTCCATCGCGTACAGTGATACTGACCCCCCTCAATTCCTCGCATTTTCTATTTGTATTTCTCCTGAGTCTCGCTCTTAGAAATATTAAATTAATGTAAGAAATCATTACTGGATATGGTTTTTTGACTCAAGTATAGGATACCAGGTTTCAGTTTAAAAAGGGAAATTGTAGCTTAATTACACTAAAAACAGGAGTTTTACATGAAAACCTGATGAGATGGAATTTTTAAAATATTTTTCCCGGTTTCAGTAAAAATCTATAAGAAACAGTCAGAAAATCTTATGCAGTTTTTTGGTTGCAGACCTGTGTAATCTATTCAAAATGCTCCAAAAAAAAGGCACCAGCAGCACAACTACCCACAGATGCCACAGCCATTTTTGCTCAAGGCTAGAAAAATGATTTTTAATGGTGTAAAAATTGGGCTTTTTTTTTCTTTTTTTTTAAAAAGAAGAGCTTATCAGGAAAACACACTTTTGGAGTCAGCCTCATGTGGTGCACAAAGCGACTTCGTTTTTGGCCGCTTCTGTGTTGGGTTCAGTTGCAGCTCCAGAGGTTTCCCCTTGGGTGAAACTAATTGTGATGGGTCAGGCAATCAAAAATACAGCAAAAGGACAGAGACAGGAAAGCGAAACACAAAAGGACATGGTTTTACAAAATAAAACCGCGGTAAACTGTAACAGAGAACAAAAAATGGGCAACCAAACAGAAGGAGATAGTGAAGGATGCGAGGTGGCACATGGCACCAAAAAAAAGGAAGAAACCAGAACACGAACAAAAACCCAGAACCGTGAAAGTCCGTTTTTCATGATAAGTGGTCGTAAACCTACACATGTACTTTACTTTGACAGACATCTGTCTTTTCAGTCTCAGATTTGACCCTGAACAGCTTGAGTTGGTCTGACTCAGACAGTTACATATCTCTTTAAAAAAGCCGCCGCTTTGCTTACAGCTATACTCAATACTGTGTGTACTCTGCATCTCACGACAGTTTGGGAAATGGTCACAACCTCTAGTGTATTGATTTGTGCTTCTGGACACAAACACAACATTTTATCTGCCCAATGCCATACCTACTCATTCATGTCCATGTGCACAAAGCAAATATCTTACACTTTTAAGGGCCGAAAAGATCACATTTGGAGGCTGGAGCGGTTGGTGGTGGTCGTATCATTTTGTCGCCATTAACAGAGAAAATGTCCCGCCTCTTTTTATTTTTAATGATAAGATTCTTAGACTGTGGAATTTGAGCTAGTTTCATGTATTGCCCTGCAAGGCGTTTTATGTGATCACTCTTCCAAACCAGGAAATCAGAATTTATACTTATTCCTGAAACCAAAGGAGAAAACTTTTAAACGAGGACTTTGTGGTTATTTATTAAGGGTTATTAATAATATGTGAGTACATATTATTATTATTATTAGTAGTAGTATTCAGAGGGCATCACAAAGCAGAACACTGTGGATTTTCTTTTGCTTAAAACTTGAATGTTATTCATGCTATTGAAGGAGCTGGGAGTATTTTGTTGGCAGAAAATGTCTGAATACGCTCACCGACTCGGTATAACTTTAATGACATACGATTTAATATTATTTTAGCAGATTCTACACGTGCTCCTGGACATATTTTGCTAAAGATGCAGCGTAAATGTTGTTCAAAAGTCAATTATTTACATTCTGCACAACTGCCTAGGTGTCTTACAGTTAACGTGGCATATTCAACCCAAAGCATTAATGTTAATGGATAAGGACAAATAAATAAACAAATAAATACATGAAAATATGCGTGTTGTTGTAAAAAGGAGGAAGCAACAAGCTCTTGATGTGCTGACTTCAGGGCACAATATCAGCAAAGCCAAACAGGTGAACCAATTTATTTAAGAGCACACAAAAACAGGCCTTTTGAACAAAGAACACAACAAGCTTATTTTCGGTGTGTGTTGTTTGATGTTTCATCCGGCTGAAAGTCAAATAGCCGTCTATACAAAAGCTGGCGGTAAACACAACAGAGCTGCCACTGCTGCTCTGTGAATAATGGGGAAAGGAAAAGCAGCAAATCCTGTTTGCACCGGTGACATTGGACTAACAGGTAGTTTGTCAAGAGACGCTACCTGGAATTTCTCCCCACGCAGAGACCGGGGGTCTTTCAAAGTCACCACATTCACAGAAAATTTAGCTGCAGGCACTGATTTGGACGGCTCTTGGAAAGAGGAGCACTGTGGCACAGCTAAAGGTTCTCGCCTATTTGCAGTCATTCAGACTGAGTCGTCTACCTGCTGCAGAGCTGGCCACGGTGAAGCCCTTCCAGTGTTCTCGACTCCCCAAATTCCCTTCGTGACGGACTCTTTTCCGTAAAAGCTCACACTGTGGAGAGTCTCTCATCTGCAATGACAAACTAAGTGAACTCTGACCCCATCCTCTCTCTACATGCTCCCGGTCATTGCGTTGTGAGTGCTTTCCACTGACAGCAACAGGTGGGTTTGTTAAAGACGTCTTACCGTGGACCGAGGAACTGATCCCTGGCTTTCTGCTCTGCATGCTCACGGTGAAGCACT
This sequence comes from Tylochromis polylepis, assembly GCA_015107715.1. Classification (NCBI taxonomy): domain Eukaryota; kingdom Metazoa; phylum Chordata; class Actinopteri; order Cichliformes; family Cichlidae; genus Tylochromis; species Tylochromis polylepis. Next base: position 10,603 of record VVHJ01031477.1, read on the forward strand.
TCTTACTGCTCACTGTGACTCTGAGCTGTTAATATTCACATCATGCTTCCGTCAGTCTGATATGAGTAAAGGATGCATTATATTTTGTACAACCTTCCCTGCAGTGATGACAGTAAAACTGCAGCATCATGTAAAGGTTTAATATCTGAGGACAAATAACTGAAAGGAAGTCAGCGTGGCTTATCTGCGAGCTTTTCACTTTGACAGCCCTGTTTTACTTCAGCTTTGACCGGCCAATCTCTCAGCAACGTCCACCTGCTGCAGTTAGCAAACCATACACCCCAGGAGCAGAAAAGCAGCGTGAAACAGATCATTTATTTATAATATGCTGCATTATATATTATGTTGGCTGGCTACTGAAGTAACAATGCACCGCCAGTAATAGATCATACCGTTCTGTGAAGCCCGCGCTTGGCATGCCACCTTTTGATTAGTAAGAGCTCATTCAGGAACTTTTTGTGGCACAAACAACATTTTTTCAGATCTCACACTGCCAGTGTTTAAATAGATCTACAGTTATGTACGGTACACTCAGGCAGGAACCGAGGAAGAGCCACAGCTGGCAGTTTCTTCAAGCAACCAGACCCTGAGCTACCACATGTGCAAACATCTGGAAAGTGACCAAAGTAAAAATATGTATAAGTATGCATTTCCTTAGTCACCAGGATGGACAGGAATAGAAGCGAGTACATGTGGGACAGCTCAGGTTGAGCTGAAGGAGGACATGCAGAGGGTCGGTGTGACAGAGGAGGATGCTGGGACAGGCAGATGATCCGGTGTGGTGACCCCTAAAGGGAGGGAGGAAGACAAAGGTACGCTGACCAGAAAACCTTTCTGAAACCTTTTGATGTAACTTGCGCTGTAATCTGACACGCACCTTAAAAATGCAACTACATGTCACATCGATGGAGCCACAGTAATGGTGGCTGGCTCGTTCAGTACTGTTGAACAAGCCAGTCGCTACGTCTTCTTCTTCAGACCGACCTCAAAAAGAAACTCCGTCACCAACTGTGAAATCGCAGCACCGTGGAGACCCGCCGCGCACGGATATAAACGCCGTCAGTGGTGTCAGCCACTTTTACAAAACATCAGAGCAGAAGTCTTAATCAGGCCAAAGGCAGCAGTGCTAATCACCACACAGCTGTGTTAGAAAGCTATTCAAGCTGCTCCATTTGATTGATCGATCGACTTGAGTCACACCGGATGCTCCTCTTCACGCAACAAACGAAACAAAAACTGAAACGTAGTAAAATACAACAAGAACAACTACTACTAGTGCTAATAATTACTATTATTATTGACACTAAAAAAACAACTTGTAACAGGATTCTATCAGCAACAATGTCAGTCAACATATTGGTGCTCCATGCTCCAGACATCATGCTATATAGCTTCACTGTTTGTACACTGACGTTTTCAAATTGCCCGTTAGACTAAAGCTTCTCACTTCAGAATATAAACTCAGCCTGACCTAAGAATTAAACACTCGAAACGTTTCTTCACAACTGCTTTATAATTGCCTGTCAGCGTGAGTCTGCCCGGACTGATTGATCAGTTATGATGCGGCTGATCCCTCTGGACTAATGTTACATTTCTGGCGGCTGTTCAGACTCCATTTCACAAAGTGAATTGTGATCTGAACATAAAAGAAATGCATACACATAAATCCTGAACACACACACACGTTTACAGCAACACAGCTACTATTAATCACAAAACACAGCCATCATGCCAAGACATAAAGACATCAGCTACTTGGAAACATGCCCAGTCTCCGCGTTTTTTTGGTTTTCTTTTGAAAGGACAACCTGCCTGGATCTGCTCCCACTCTGTCTCCCCTCCCCGTCCCG